>OMNW01017047.1:4276-14794 GCA_900303245.1 Selene dorsalis
TATTTTAGTTACATACATAATCAAACACACAAAATCATATTCATCATGTTATTTGCTGTTTTAACACAAAGTAGTATTACTTTTGGTCACAGACCCAGTGAAGCCACTGTTAGGTCCATTCTGATGTTTTGCTTCTTTAAGTGTTTAAAACACTTCCTCCCAAAAATATTTTCAATTTTTGGGTTTGACCAAAACATGCGTGTCTAGTTGCCATTGTGTGGGCTACAATGTTTCCAGCAGTTTCACATCTCTCTTTTATCTGTACTGTATAATGTCATGTGAATTTTTCAAAATGAGATAAGGGCATCTCTTATTTTATCTTATCTTATCTTATCTTATCTTATCTTATCTTATCTTATCTTATCTTATCTTATCTTATCTTATCTTATCTTATCTTATCTTCAAAGTAACTCCTTTGGTTTTGAAAATTAAAAAATAACTAATGGCATAAATTTCTTATCCAACAGCAAACCATCTCAAAGTGTTTGCACAGCTCATTGATTCTTTTTTTTATTCCTTTCTCTTTGATTATTCAGTTTCAAAGATGATAGATTTTCATGTTATTTCATTTTTATTGTTGTTAATGTTGTTTTTCTTATTTTGCCATTTTTCAGATCATGATTCAGTGGTATAACATTGTAATGCTGTCTCCTAAATTCCATTGTCACCATTGCATCATTTCAACTTTTCCTCACTTCCTCGATTTTGACGGGATGTGAAAGCGCTTTTTCAACACTGAAGAAAATACTCTTTCCTGATGCTGCTGGGAGAGTCAGTGGCAATTCAGGAAGTGTGAAAGCAACATGTATCACCAGAGCGGTTGGGGAGAAGGCTGATGATGATACTAGGGGCCCACAGCCCACAGTAACCTATTATTCTCCATATAACCATGAGTGGTACTAATACCAATGCTGCAATATTTATGAAATACGTTTTCTTTTTCCGAGCAATAACCCTCCCTGCCTTCTCTTAAAAAAAGTCCATGCTGGAGCAATGGTAGCCCCCACAAACTCTGTTAGCAAACGTAGCACGTACAGGACTAGCTGAAAGAACAGAGAATGCCAAAATATAAACCTGGTCACCAGAAAGAAGTGGAGAGACAGGCCAGGAGTAAAGCCAGCAGACAAGCAGCAGCAGGATATAAGAGCTCTGGGTGAGAGCAACATTAGCTGTATAGACTCGGTTATAGCCAGCTACTAACTTACATTAGGGTTGCCAGCAGCCCTGTATAATACAGGAGGTCCTGTACTGAACAAAAATAATGCATTATCCCTCACTGAATCAATACATGGAGCGAGCAGCACAGACCAAGAGTTAGAGTGGGATCATATAAAAAGTCTTTGAGTGGGGTCTTGAAAACTAGAGCTAATTAAGAGAAATGCAAACAAATGTCGAGCTAATCAAAATGTGGGACATTGGATTAATATGTGTGACATGAGACAAGGGATGAAAATGCTGCTGTTCCTTAACCAAGTGTGATTTGAACCCCCACCGTCTCACTGCGACGACAATGACTGTACCCACTGACCTATCCACATGGCAACGAAGAAGAAGAAGAAGAAGAAGAAGAAGAAGAAGAAGAAGAAGAAGAAGAAGAAGCTTTTCTTTATTGCAGGCAACCAACCCCCCTCTCTTTTTGGTTGAGTGTCTTTTCGTTGTCGTATATCTTTTCGCGCGGTCTTTTCTCTTCTAGGGCTTAAAGGTGCAAGGTAGATCTATATGTGATAGAAAGTGGTTTTCTTTGTCTTCTGCTCAAATCAGATAAATGTAGTGGACAACAGATCTGAGGACAACAGATCTCTCTAAAAATGTGTCTGTGGTTTCAAGTAGAACTGCCCCAGTTTATTCATTTTAATGACCAAGATAAAGGAAACTCCTGTTCAGACAGTCATTCAAATGTCTCAACATCTGAATGACTGTGAATGAGTCACTCACTCAGAGACTGAGCGAAGAGCCAAGCGCTACGTGACTGACAGTTCACCTGCTGGTCACTGCAGGTTGGGGTCAGAGTCACTGACCTCATATGTGTCATTAAGTTCACCGGCAACAAGTATTGATTGTTTTTGTTTTGTTTTGAAGTGAAACCTGGTCAGAATGAACAAATTATAAAAATAAATAAATAAACAAACAACTGAATATAATTTGGTTTTAGGGTAATCGTCTCCTTATTTAAAGATTTTTATTCCCACAGGAATATGAGCTATATCTCCTACCACCATAGATCTAAATGCAGATTACCGCTGCTATTGAACACACACTGATTTAGTGACAGATATCTCTGTCACAACAACAACAACGAGCCTCTTTCCAGGATTATATGTGTGGTTGCTCTGCATTTCTGTACGCATCACAGATCACGATGGTGTGTTAACGGCTCCTTTACTTCAGTACACCTGCGTTAAGTTTCACCATTTCTCCATCTTTATGTTGCACACTCATAAAAAACGTGCTGTATCTTTTATCAAATAACCACGTGTCACTGAAGCGTGGAAACCCTGATGTTTAAAAGTTAAGAGAACTGGTTGGCTTCTGTGACTCTGTGTAACACATACAATGACATTTAATGAGAACAGACAACGAACAAACAAATCCAAGTGAAGTTTTCCAAGGTTTTTATTAACCTACCAGGATTCAGTGCATAATATTAAAATGATTGTTAGAAAGCTGATGTTCAATAAATAAATATCTTAAACCAATGCATAAATAGATAAATAAGTGAATAAATAAATACTTATAAGCATTAACGGTCTATTCACCGGTTGGCACAACGCCACCTTGTGGTGAATGTGACTGTGTTAAAACACAAAAGTATTTCACTCTCTGTACTTGGTACATACAGTAAATAAACACATGTTAAACTTGCAGAAGTCTTTCTGGCGGACAGTGGGATTAAATCATCTCATCTTTGTAGCTGATTATTTGAGAATTCAAATATCTTTCAAATATATCTATATTTTCTGTTCACCACCCAGATGTTGTTGTTGTTGTTGTTGTTGTTTCTTTAAGAGCGCTGCATGCGAGCCCGGGTGGACGGTCTGCACTGGTTCAGCGGGGTCTTTGACTTGATTTGGAAGTTCCTGTAGCGAGTGGCGTCCACCGTGCACATGTCAACCCGACGGTTTTCCTCCTCTGCTGTGCTGATGTACCACCCAGGGTAAAGCACCGACCTAAAAGTGGTGATGTTCACACCGCTGAGCTGGGTGTAGAACAGGAAGCGCACCATGTCGCTGCCTGGGCTGATGTGCTGCAGAGTGCTTTTGTCCTCCACTGCCTAAAGTGGTGAAAAGACATTAGTTAGTAAGGTTTGACAATATGACCAGCTCATCATATCAGACATAGGCTGATAATATAAATAAATGTCTGTCAAAGATCTGGTCAGATTTCCTCGGTCACTGTCCCAGTTTTAAGTTGAGTTTACCCTGTAATGTTAAAAGAGCTCACCTCCAGATGCAGAGTCGGCACGCTGCCCTCCATTTTACATGACAGGTAGATATCTTTCTCCGAATCTGTGTTTTGTGCAATGCACAGAGCCACGGGTCTGGCCTCGGTCACCGTGCTCGGTAAGGGAGGCAGGTAGGTCGACATTTTCAGTTGCACTGAGGAGAGAACAGAGGTTCATATTAACAAAAGCATATTCGGACTCAAACATCGGCCTTCAATCATCTCTGAACTCAAATATCTTCTACTTTCTAATGTGTTTATGTGTGAATTACCTTTGAGGTTTTCACTTCCTGCCTGCAGCGTCACTGCGTTCAGCTCCAGGCCGTTTGGGTTCTTGATCAAGTGTCTCTTCTGGCCGTCGGTCACACTGCACTGGTGCTGGCAGGTCCTCGTGAACTGACTTGATGGAGGTGCCTGGCACTCGAACACAACACGCTCTGAAGGAAAGACGGAAATGCTTGATTAGTTGTGCCGTTGTGGTTGCTATCTGCAGCTGACAGCTAAAAACTCAAATGTTGCTTCGCTAACGGAGCGACCAATCAGCTCTAATCAGTCTAACTACCTTCCACTATGCTCTCCATCACGATGCTGAGCAGGTCTTCATCTCTGCACACGGGGCTCAGCAGTATCTCCGATGTGCCGGCCTTCAGCCTCTCCATGGCGATGATGAGGTTGGCCACACGCTTCATGGTCATTGGATGATGGGAGATCTCCAAGTCCAGCCCCTTGGGCATCTTGGGGCTCCACATCTCAGTCATGTTGCTTGTCATCTCGGATGCCATCTTTTTCTGAATTGAATAAGACCTGCAGGACGACAAAGGGTTAATATCCAGGGTTAGTGAATCCTAAAAACATGCAGTGAAACAGATGTTTGTCTGCCGTTATAGTAGCTTAGTATAATAATTATTGACCTGTTGATTGAAAACTGCACATATGACACATATAGTTTGAAAATTTTCCATCTGGCATTAACAGTTTGAATCTTCTCACAAACAAAACTGGAGCAGCACGTTGAAGAAACTGCGTTAAATTCAATGGATGTGTGTCCCATCAAGGTAAAACCAGGAGCCTGTTTTATAATCTGCTCCACATTGAGAAAATAAGAAGAAATAAGAATAAAGATAAGAGAAGTCAATTTACCTGTTGAAGTCAAGTAGAGAAGAAGTTGAATTGCTTTGTTTGGAGCTTTGTGAGCTTGTCTTGTCAGTGTTTGTTCTGCCTGCCTGTGCCGACATGCAGGGTTTTTATACACAATCACCACAGTCTGCGACAGGAAGTGGGACGGTCTTTGGTGCTACGCTCACTGCTGTAAACCACCGCGATGATGAAATACTGTACACACCACTGAGGTGAAAAACGTATGCTGATTGTGACACGTATACACAAGGAAATGCACTTAATTGGTAATAGGGTTATCCTACACATACACAACACGTGCACTGTACGCATGTACGTTATCAGTGAATTTTATGACAACATAACAATAAATATGAGATAACCTGCATAGAAATAATCAAAGCAATCAAAATCTAATCTGGTTTGAAAACAGAATTAATTTCTGTGTTACGTATTGTTTTATTTTGTTTCAACACGAAGTGGCTCCACTTCATACTTTATTAAGTCTCACAATGTCTTAATGTATGAAAGCATCATCTACTCTTCTACTGACCCTGTGTCTGAACAGCTACAGATCTAAAAATAAAACTAATAGTAGATACATTTTTATTCGTCACCACCAAGTAAGACAATAATAAAAAGCACAGTGAGCTGTCTTGTACTTTAAATCTGTTATTTCCTCATTTTTTTTCATGTCTTTGACTTTGTGGTTTTGCAGCTCAACATTGTGTAACTGTGGCAGTGTCTCATATTACTTCACTTGGCTGTGATGCAAGCGGATGGCACGTCAGGCTTGTTGAGCTCAATTAACGCTGTTGACACTATGAAATTTATCTCTGAGCATGTGAGAGTTTAATGTGATAATAAACCAGTTTATCAACAAAACTATACTTTTATCTTCTGTTTCTTTTATGTTCACAACAAGGTGAGGAGTTTTTTGGTTTTTTTTTACTGTATATTTAGCTTTGTTGAACAATAATTATATCACTGCAGATTATTAAGACTCTGTTTTTTTTTTAATAATCAGATTTTATTCCGTTTTTAGAACAAAACAACAATACAGCATTACTGTACATACATCAATAAGGTCTGAGCGAGTGGAAACAAATGAATAAGCAGAATTCAGCAAAAGGAAAGAAAAAAGAAAACCGTAAAAATGGATAAATAAATAAATAAATATATATAAAATAAAATAAAACAAAAAAGCGCAGACATAAAAAACTAAAAAAAATAAATAAAATAAAATAAAATAAATAAATACATGACCCCGCCCCTGTTATGAAAGATTTCTTATCACCTTTCACCTCATTCTGTAACCTTCTAGGTCAATGTTTCCCCTCTCGATAATTTCACTTAGATCCTTATGCAGATAACCCATTAGAGGCCTCCATATGTCCATAGTGTCATGATTTCCTTTCAATTTAACCCAATAAATTCTGGCCTGGATCTTTACATATCCTGTGTTTAAATATTGCTGACACTTCCTTAGATACATTCAGACTTTTTTTTAATGCAGATTCAACGGGGGGCACAAGCCAGCGTCCTCCTCGTGCTGGTCCCAAGCCCAGATAAATGCATAGAGTTGTGACAAGAAGAGCATCCGACGTAAAACCTATACCAAATCAAAGATGCGAAACACAAGAAGTACATCAGAGAGACAGCGCATGTTAGATGTTTTGGAGATAAAGCCAGAGAGGCCAGAGAGACTGACGTGGTGTGGATAAGTACTGTGGAGGGATAGCGAATATAACGGTAGGAGGATGCTGGGATTGGAGGCCTAGAAGCAGAGTAAAGAGGAGATTTATGGATGCAGCGAAAGAGGACATGAAGTGAGAAGAAGTGAGAGAAGAGGAAGCCGAGGACTGAGTTAGATGGAGTTCAGAAGGGAACAGCTGAAAGGAAAAGAAGAAGTTCAGACTGTGCGTAACTGGATTATCATTGCTGCTTTCCAGGGATTTCATATGTGGGTTGAAAAAAATAATATATTGACCATATGAGCAGGAATCTTGCTCACTGTGATGGTAATTATAATAAAAAAATTAAAATTCAGCAAGTGAGCATGCTAATAATTGTTAATAAAGGTAAATGTAGACCAAATACAAATCAAACAGGACTTAACTGCTCATTATTTTGTTCATTAATTCTTTAACATGTAAAATAGTATATATATATATAATCATAATAACCAACCTCCAATTTTTGTTTTTTCCCTCAGTAATTCTTAGAAACACTGGACGAGACAGTGAGTTGTTGGATTGAAAACCACAGGTAACTGAGGTTTAACTGAAACAGGAAGTTAAATTAAAGGTTTTCAATAGAAAAATAGATGAGTAACAGAACCAAACCAGCCACTGTTGTATTAGCCATATAACAGCTAATATGCAGTATATATAGTTTTCAGTGGTAGATTTCAACAGTTGTATTCTCCCACGGAGGTCCACACTTTGATTGACAGAGGGGGTTGAACGTGTCCTTTTATTCCCTCTTTGAAACATTGGTCCCCATTTTGTTGGTGTGTGACGTTAGTCCCCTGTTTGTAGGCATGAATGTGTGTGTTCGATAGTCTGTGTCTGATTAGATGTTACTGGGGGGCTGTGTGACGTGCTGTTGCTCCTTATCCTTTGATTTCTGCCGAGTCATGTTTTCTCTGCCCTCAGCACAAGGACCTTTGTCCCTTTGTTGGTGCTGGATCAGCGATTTCACATCCCGATTTACAATTTTTGTCTTTTTAATGAAAACAGAGGAAGTGAAGAAAAGCTGAAGTGACATGTTGAACTTAACGAAATCTAAAAACTGGTCATATTCTAAGCTGCAAAGACTTTACTCACAGTTTTACTACTGTCTTTAAACATTAAAGCCATAACAAAATGAATGTCTGAAAGCAGAAGTCATCATCATTTGCGATCATTAAACATACAGTGTTAATTTTTTTTTTTTTTTACACATCTTTAATGAGGGATTCACAGTAATTTAACCATTGATGAATACTGATGAATAATTAAAAGGAATATGAATGATGAATAAAAGTTCTTCGGCAAGAATATACATGACTATATGTGTCGACTCATATCACTGTGAAAATGTTTGGTTCCTTTAACCTTTTATAGGCCACTCATTTAAATACTTGGAAAATCTAAATTTCAACTCTGCACTATTATTGGAGGGTATTAAAGCTACTCTGAGGAACTTTCATGTTTTGCTGGAATGAAGACTGCATTTCCCATGAGCTCTAGCGTGGATTGTCGTAAAGATGCTTATCTGGCTCGTGCGTTTTAGGCAAATTACTTTGGAAATGTATTTAAAATCCTTAAGAGGAGCCTGTAGCAGGATGGTGGAGTACCGGAGCAGGCTGACTTTATAGCCCCAGTCTCGGTCAGGAGTGTGAGACAGGTGTGGAGCACCAGGACCACTGAGGTTAGTGACACCGAGCTGCTCCGCCTGCCTCGACTGTCCCTGGTGCGGAGAAGCTTCTCGCTTCCCGTAGTCGGTTGCCGTAAATCGCTTCGTCTTTCCGAGGAAATGCTGGGCGAGTCGACCACTAGATAATAATATCAAAATAACTAGAAAGATAAAATGATATATTTATGGATTTATATTTATTAAGATGGACACATTAACAAGTGTGGGGTAATGTAGATTCATCCACATTAATATGCGACTCTTTATAACCAAAAGCAAACTCCTCGTAGTCCCTTTAAAGGAGATTTTTTACTTTTATATTTGTAATATTTTCCATTTTTTTCTGCAAATCAAGGTCAATGAAGTTACCCTTTAAAAGTAATCATTTCTTAATTTTCTTGATGTTTGTTAAAACTATGATAAATTGAAATATTATCACAATCACTATTATTATTGAAGACTGTATGTACTCAAGCTGCAGTCTATAACAATGACAGGATGATCAGGTGAGAGATTATTACAGACATGACACAGTCCAAAAACCTGGTTAATAAAATCAAGTTAAATATATTAAAACAATATTTTAACAAATAGTTTTGAAACTCTACTACATTAGTTTTTTTGTTGTTGTTTTTTTTTTCTTTACCAAGTAAAAAAATACTTTACCTTTAAAGTATTTTTTACTTTTATCTTGTAAATCTTTTATCTTTGTATATTCTTTGTATATTTATATATTTATTTCCTTGTAGTGTGATTAATATACCCTGATCATGTGAACCTCTGATTTCAAGTTACATTAACAATCCTGATGTGACCTCATTATGGAGGGCGTTGGTCATTCGCTGCCCAAACTTGTCTGCTAAGCCCTCCAGGAGAGGAGCGATGGATGAAGTTTAATAACGGTAACAACCCTATATGATGATAGATGTTCAAATATGTAAAAACCCCAGGTCATGACCAAACTACTTCTACAGTGTACTCACCCATGTTTTATCGACTAAGGGTGTTTTCTTCACATGCTGTGTAATTACACACACACAGTGTATCTCCTCAGTCATCTCTTTGTGTGACTCACGTCCATCTCGTAAAACCAGTTAGATGAACGGATAGACAGAATTCCCAGTGAGGTCAAAAAGGGGAGGAGGAGCAGCGTCAGGGTTTCTCAATGGTCACAATACGAACCACTTCCCAAACCTGTTGAATTTTCACTTCCTCACGCACTCAATAACCCTGATGTAAGCCTATGTATACTACGCGGTATGTGGGTGTGCCATTCAATTAACTGTCTGCGAGCAGGTGATCTTATCTGGTTTTACGGGGCTTTTCCCATGATTAGGCAACTGGCCTGAAAGTATATTACATGACAACAAGCGGAAGTAGGCCAGTGAATATCTTATCATATTTAACCAAAAGCATCAAAAACAATATTTATCCACCAAGAGCGGGGTTTCTTAAAGAGGAACTATGCAGGATTTTTACCCCAAATCTTAACCACAATTAAACAGCTTCAGTAATTGTTGTGGTTAAATGAATGACTTGGAGAATAAAGGCTCTCTGTCTGAAAACCAACCTTGTAACATCAGAGCCTCCGACCCGCTCTCGTCTCCAGCTCTCGTCTTGGCGGCACCCTGTAACCTGTAATCTCTTGTTTATGACAGATAAGACTTCACAAATATAAACATCACCCTGTAAAAAACCCCGGGTGACAATAACAACACCCATTATATGGATGTACGTAGATCGAGATTGGATCTAAATATCTTCCGAAGGACTCCAAGTTACACCAAAGTTGTTCGGGTGAGTAAATGAACGTATTTTATGCTAGAAATAAGCTCCAGGTTTCAAAAAACGGAACTTCTCCTTTAACCCGTACAAAAACACTCACAGACCACCTGACTCTAAATCGCCTCCAAAACAATATACCAACTCCAACAGTTCACAAATCACAGTCTAAACTGACAATTTCATCAATATCTCAGAGCAGCTGTGCTCCATTTTTTGCAGAGAGTGTTAAATACAATCAATATAAAATGAAAAGACCATTACTACAAATAACCAACATTACTTGTGTGTCTCCATTCTTAAAAGTTTAGCATTACTTCTCAGAGTTTCATTTTCACTTACTTACGCGCCTTTTTTCCGGTCAGTCGTCACGGCAACAGTAACGCTCAGCCAGTGGTGCGGCTGAAACCCTGTGCGTGTGAAAACACCCTTAATATCGAAAACGACACACTGAATGTCGCAGCCAGTTTTAGACACTGTAAGTTTAAAAACGTTGACGTGTTAGCATGTGACCTGTGAGCAACCACTAGGGGTCGCTATATAAAATAAAAAAATTTAAAAAATCAGAGCAATCACAAAGGTCCATAGAGAAATATATCTCAGGTTTATTAATAACTTTCTTCATCTTCAAAACTCATTAAGACAGAAATTATAAAACAGTATTTACACCTTGTTTCTCTGTTGTTTTTAAAAGTTAAAGCATGCCAGAGAGAATGAAGGACAATCACTTTATAATCATTTTCTCCCCAACGCGTCGCTCCATTCACTCTGTTCCCGAAT
>OMNW01017058.1:4929-51546 GCA_900303245.1 Selene dorsalis
TCAATGAATTTCTTTTAAATAAAAAGAGCCCTTAAGTGTAAATGTCAGTGACTGAGTGACAAAGTTACACCATTGGAGTATTGGAGATCCTCCATTGGTCATTGCTCTTAAATGACCTTTATTTGTCCATTTTTTTTCAGAAAAGCAACGAGTGACACATCTAGCAACTTGCTCCGATCCTGTGATCATTTTCTGACAAACAGCTAAAATCAGAGCATGCTCTGTTTTTACTTTGTGTTTGTTGTTTTTGTCACACAATATAGCAGTTGTAAAATCAGGAGTCTAGCAGCAGCATGGAAATGGCTTGGAAGTGACTGCTCATAACATGTGGTCTTAATCTTCTCACTGTCCCTGTTACTGTCTCTTGCTTGTTTCATCGTCGGACAAGAGAAACACAAAAACATGTAGATGAGAACAGCTTTTTTGGAAATCCAGCTGTATGAGCTGTGTGTGAACACACACCAGGAAAGAAGCAAAAATTGCTCAAATATACACTTGTGATCAGTATCAAAAGTAAGTTAGTTAGTTATTGATCGTAATCAATTCTTTATGAATTCCCAATCAATTCATCTATAATTATATAATACACAAATCTTATTTAGGGTTGCATTGTCTGTTTTCACTCACATGTTTTCTTTCATTATACCTTACTGTGAGGTCTGTGTGCACCTCTCCCACTCACTACAATGTGAATGTACTGCACTTATTGTAAAGGAGAGATGTTTTCTTTTTATTGTGCCTGTTTTTTTCTTTTTTTTTTAACCTATTGCTACTTGCTGGTAAATTGTAGTTTGTGTTTGGAGACTGTTTAGTCTCAAAAGTGAAATTAAATTCAGTGGGTGTGAACAAGGTTTTATTGTCTGTAGTGGTAAACTGTGATAATAGTCAATGATATTAGTATTTAGAGCTCATTAAGTCATCAGCTTTGCAGCGCTGTGTTTTTTGTCAGCCTCTTCATTTTAGCCCCATAGCACTGACTTCACTGATACCACCGCTGTGTGTCAACAAGTTGTTCTGCCAGAATGTTTAATGCTACCTCTCTCTTTCAAACCAGAAGCCTCTCTCTCCTGTAGATGCTGGAATAAAGTGTCACTTATACCAGGACAAAGGATTCAACCTTTAAAGGTTGAGGAATACTGCAGAGATGAGCACTGACCTTTCTTACAAATTACACACACATACTCCCTCACATATTCCCTCTCTCTCTCTCTCTTCCATACATGCGCGCGCACACACACACAAATATGCATTTGACGTTGTACTCAGTGTGAAGATGAGCAGAGAAAAATGGCAGACAGCAGTGTCCAACAAGATTACTGTACTCATCATCCACAGATTTCCCACCTCCTACAATTCATTTCCCTTCATCTCTGCCTGTTCAAATGGATGGCACCAAGCATTTGTCAAGGTGAAGGTAGCAGAGCCCACGCCTCGTGATACAACCGACCAATTTTTCCATTTCTTACGCTCTGCTAGTCTTCTGCTATTAAATGTTCAATTTCAGTACCTGGAGGCGATGCCAAAGTGCAAAGCCTCAAGGAGTGTTAGAGAAATCTAACTGATTAATTCAAGACCTCCTCACTGACTCCTGCATGATTCCCTGCTTTCCTAGCTGCCTTTATATATTGCTGTCGGTACCAACAGCTATATCAATATGTGGGGGCTGATACTGACCTACCAATAAAACCAATGTGGAGGTCAATTTCTGACCTCCACATCTGATTGATGTGGTTTTTTTCATCTAGTTATAACAAAACACATACACAGGAAAGCAGAAGTGTTTGATCTGGATAACTTCTTCTTCAGCTTCAGTGCCACTCAAGAGCCTCCACAAATCAACCAATCTAATAGAGGAACTGCTAAATGCAGCAGTGTACATTCTATGAATGATTCAAAATAGACATTCTGGCACTTGTGGTTGGGTAATATAACAAAGTGGGAGATACTAGTTAAGGTAAAGGAGACATATTATGCTGTTCCATATTTTAGAACATCCTTACAATGTTATAATGTCATATGTCCATGCTGAACCTCTGCAAGGTTGCACAACATGAGCAATAGGGGTCCTGCCATAATCCACCAACAAGATTTCACATGGTTTCCAGTCCCTCTGAAGCTCAGTAACGAGATCTCCACGAGATTTGTGCAAAACCTGACATCAGGTTTTACCGTCCAAACAGTAAGGGATCTGCCCAAAACATGCTCAGGACGCCCGCCCCCAAACAGCGTCTATACGGAAAATCGCAAGTATTTTCCTTCCCCAAAGAAGATGAAAACTGTAGGTCAGACTCGGGGGTCGTAGCACGTACTGATGCAACTCGTAGCTGGCCATGTGTGTAAAGACAACCGGTATGTATTTAACAACCTAAGGTAAACAAGCACACATCGGCCTTCACTGAGCAAGCCAATCAGAGGAAAAAATGTGTGAATCACATCACAGTTAATTAGTGCTACGAAAGTAGAACGTGAAGAATCTGTTTGATAAATTGACACACGAGGTGGTGGATCACAAGTCCACAATCACCAGCCCTCATGTTCACTGATTCTAGTGTGTGGGGGTGAGTGGGTAGGAGATGACAGCTCAATAATAGGGGTAATTGAGGTGGATGGTATTGATGAGACCCCAACTCTAATAAGCTTTAGCCAATTAATCCATTGATTTATATGTAAATGGCTGCTGAAAGGTTACTGGCTGTGACTGACATCTGCATGTACTTGCCATGCTAATGTCGTGCTGAGTGACACGAGCACCCGATATTTAAAGGCTGAGAGACACAAAGTGTGAGAGAGCGAGACATGAGTATGCGATCACTGATGGATTGCACTGCATCCCATTATCAAAATAAGGTGTTAATTGCAGTGTCATACATGAAGCAATAATTAAGCTAACATCTTTCATCTGGTCTGTCAGTCTCCTCAAACTTCCCTGCACATCAGTGTGTACGGATGAAAAAATGTGTATTTACATCACTGTCTGTTATTTTGTTTGTGCGTTTACACCAGCATTACATCACAGAAACCAAAGATGTTGATGAAAACTGTAGAACGCAGGCCTCCAGTTAAAAATGAAGTGAATATTTGGGATTTCTGTCAGTTTTCACAAAGAAAAACAATGATCAGTGATCTAAAAACCACAGTTAGCGACTTGATTCCAAATCCTAAGGAATTAGCCTATTTGAAGCACCGTGTACATTAGTTCACCGTGTACAAAGTGGAATTGTGTCTCTGGATCCATCGGGGGAGTTGAAGAGTTGTTCGGTACAGAACTCTTTAAGTGCCTTCTAGTTTTACAGCAATGACTCTTTCTCTCCACGTGAGTTTTAAGTTCTCCCTCTAATGTGAGGATGCTGCTGTGAATGGCTCATTCTGGTTTGTAGAAAATGGGCCCTCTAAAGCCTTTTCACGTAAGACAATGCAGTATTGCAGAGTTGTGCTATCAGCCAGCTAACTGACTGGGACTCGGTGTTAATTACCACTGCGCTCAGCTTAACTGAGATACTCAGTAAATTGTCCCCAGGTGCGGAAAGAATAGGCTCTATCTTCATTTCTCATAGCTGCAGTTGAGCTAATTATGGTGGTGTGTGTGTGTGTGTGTGTAACCGAATTGTGCTTAAAAGGGTTTTTTTTGTGAGTTTATTGGCCACTTCGGTGTATGAGCTTCTGGATGTTTTGTGTGTGTGTGGTGTTTGTACAGAATATGGTGCTTAAAGGGGACATATCATGGAAATATCACTTTTTGAAGGCTCTTTATATTTGGTGTTTCTCTTGCTTTCTGGGCCCCAACACATGAGAATTGACAAAATAATCTGTAATCTGCTCCCTAGGTTGGAATCCATGTGTTTTTTCAAGCTGTTCCCTCAGTTGTCTGACAATGATGTCATTAGTTTTCGAATTTGCATAATACCACCCCTACCTGTGAGTACCTGTGAAGGTGGGGCAAGCAGTGGTTCATTTGCATTTAAAGGGACAGACACTGAAACCAGCCAATCTGAACAGGGCTGTTTTGAGCGGATGAAAAGAGCTGTGATGTTTGATCCTTGGGGGATTTTGACCAAAGCATGTCACAGACATGTCTTTAAGACACCTGGGAAGTATTTTAATTTGTGGAAAAGGGGCATAATATGTCTGCTTTAACGTAAGCCCATTGGTCCAGTTTGTGTGTACTTGTGTGAAAATGTCTATTTAGTGCGTGTGCATGTGTGAATGTGGTGCCTCTCTGCTTTGTTTTTCTGCGTGTACATGTGCCTGTATACATTTGTGCGTTCAAGGAAGGCGAGGCTAGAGTTGGCACATGGTAAAAAATGCAACTTCCAAAGCCAACAATACTGTTAAGTGAGATGTGCTGCGTTATAATGATGCCATCTATCACTCCCTTCATCTTTCCATTCCTTTATCCCCTTGCTCCTCCATCACCGTCTCTGTGGCCTCATTAATTTAGCCTGGACTATTTATGGGCCTATAAAAACAATAAGGAAAGAGAAGAAGGGTTTTACTGGCACGACAGACGCTTCCAGTGCATGGGAAAGATGGGGAAGCCTGTTGAGTTAGATGGAGCATACCACATCACTTTCACTTAATTGCACTACATTCTTGACATCTGGTTAACATTGGACAATGTTTTCACAAGCACAGTATGTTTTTTGAAATATTACAGATTGTCCGTTTGATATTTTAGAACATAAGTAAAAAATAAGTCTATCGATGCAAACAGTTTTTTAGGAATGCAATAACACAATTACAATCTTATAATTTGAGATTAGAAATCATGGATATTGATGTCTTGTCAACAGACACCTTAAAAATACAATACAGTGTGTGACTACCTTCAAAGCAGCCTGACAGACCAGGTTCAATCTTTAAAATGTTACAGCCAAATTTAGTTTGAACAGTCAATGGTTAAAAGATACATTTGGGATTTTTGACACAATCTGCCTCTGGTTTTTGGTTTAAATAGTTGACGGGGACAAAAATCTTTGGAAATGGTGCAGTATTGACAAAGGACGGTACCCAGCAACCGGCAAACAGCTGCTGCAGTGTAAACAATGAAGCAGCTGTCCACACTAAAGTACATCTACTGAAGAGCTTGTTTTTTTTCTTCTTCTTTGTTTTTTTTCATGCTACTGACTGACTCAGGTTGTTACTGTAAGTGTCTGACAACATTATGGATAGGATTCCTGTAGAGGTAGACCACCCTGTTAATGAGCTGCTTAACAAGCCGTCATATGGCTACCAGACTCCATAGACAAAACCAGTCATTTTAAACTGGAGCTGCTGGTCTGGATCACTTAGTTTGTTTGTGTTATTGTGATCTGAATACGTCTCTCACCAAGTCACACAATAACAAACTACCTGATGGACATGTAGCTCTCCAGGACAAAACTGATTGATGTTCTTTTGCCAATCAGCAACAAGATGCTTTTTCCTAGAAAACCATGATCAAAATCAGTGCTTCAGGGGAAAAAAGTGTGACTGGCCTTTATGTGGAATCTATGGGAAATGAAGCAGTTATTGAGCTTATATCAGCATTATTTTTATGGAACTTCATTGGCCACATTTGTATTAGGAAGGCCACTCATAAGCTTTCTGTATGAGCCGGCAGGTAGGAGTCTTTATTCATTCCCACAAAAGGAGAACTATTGCCAGCTGGTGAACTATAGTAACCTGTGGCTGCTGTCGATGAATAGTATGTAACACACACTAAAGGCCAGTGTGTATGAGGTTGTAACATGCTCCTGTTGGTTCCTTTGTGACTTAAATCATGGGGCCACATGAGGCTACATGAAGCTCAGGGTCCTGTCCAATGGGAGGCCACTCACGCATATGTACTGTTGTCAAATGAGATGGAAGGCTCTATACTCTGTGCGGGTTTGTACAGATGTTAAGTTAAAGCAACACACTAGTGTGTGTTTGTGGAACCAATGCTGCATTTCACTTTGTCATTTTAAAGAGCCTGGAAGCATCATCACAACAGTGAAACATTTCATATAATAGAATAAGTCAGTGATCTAAAGGTATGCACGCTCACACTTTGTGAACTCAGAGGGGAGTGTGCGACGATCATGAACTCTGTGCATCTTTTTGCATAATGCAGTGTTCTGCATTTTCATGCAATGGGAACTCTTTCCCAGGTTTCTTTTTAATGATGGACTGTTCTGGGTGGCTGTTATTGGTGAGAGTGGGGGTTATCACCCTGCTGCAGAGTGAAATACCATGTGTGCGCCCAGCGGGAGAACATTCTTGCTGGCCCCATGATTTCCTTGGGTCATTCATGCAGTCCTCATCCCCACTGTAATGGCATTGTCCTGGGGCTCAGCTGCCCCGCCAGGCCCCCCACGCTTCAGCCTTTGGCCTCCCTGACAGCAGTGCCCCTTAGCTGCCTGTCAACCATGCCACACCAGGGGTGGTTGATTGGAGAGTGGGAGGTTTTAAGAGGATGAGGCCGTGGCTGGGGATCACTCTGCTTTCAGGTTACATGAAAATGATGGTGAATGTGATAAAAATGAAATCACCTTCATCCGTGTGTGGTGAAAGCGTAATTTTTCATTCAAGGTTGTTTTTACATTTTGGGTTTTCTTTTCATGTAGTGTGCTGTATAATTCATAGGTGATGTACTTTATCTCAAATAGATGCTGAAGAAAAAAAAAGGAATATAGATGTTGCTGAATTGAATTTCTTTGACTTTGTGTGTTCCAGTATATTTTTTCCACTCCTGGAAAGCGGAGAGCATGTTTTAGCATTCACAGCATCCGCTTCTGAGTTCTGCAGTATATTTCTATCTCTGCTCTCTGTGCAGTTCCTATACTAAAGTGGTAGTTGCAGCACAAAACAGTAACTCTGTCTAGCATTTGCTGAGCTAAATGAGGACATCGTCTGTTGTCACTTTATTTTGTTGTTCAGTAAACATACACAGATGAGAACGTGTGAGCCAAGCGGAAAAAACACAGCGGTGTGTAGCTTGTGACGAGCGTCTGTGCTGCATTGACCGAGTGGACGTATGGAATGAAAGCAGAGGAGGAGGGACGGCATCTGCCGCTACTTATGAATGCAACAAAGAGTGTGCGACAGACATCTTTTCTCCAAGCTTCTCCCTCTAGCTGAATTCTCTGTGTGAGTAAAATAGGCTGTTCATCATTATTCAAGGACGGGGCTGATTAAAGGTGATTAAGCCCTGCCCATCCATCACTCTCGCCTTTCAACCTGTCACTGGCCCCAGTATTAAGGGGGACACCAGTGTGTGTGTGTGTGTGTGTGTGTGCGTATGCGTGCGTGTGTGCATGCGTATGTGTGAGGGGGGAAAAAGGACTGTCCAGCCAGCTTTGTATTTTTCCAAATAGTCACCATTACACTAATTGCGAATAATTTCTCAAATAGAAAGAAACAATATACTTGGCTTCTTAATAATGCTGCTTAATACTAGAATAATACACAAAGGCATTAAAATTGTGGCTTGAGCTTAAATGGGCCGTGGCGGGGCCATTCATTACAGGATTCTTTAGTAACCCTATGATGAATGTCCACTTTCTCCCTTGACGAATGACAGCAGCAAGAGCCTTTCTTCCTCTTGCCATTTCTCATAACATTACCCAACAGTAAAGCTAACCAATGATGCTAAGAAGAACAGAGGGAGACCTCCGGAGCAAGAGTTAATTGATTGGTTTTGCTGGTGTCCTGTTCTTGTGAGGAGTTAGATACTGAGACGTTCATCACAATGTAGACTGTGGGAAAAGAAGCGTTTGACTGAGACATTTTAAGATGTTTTGTAAAACATCTAGTGGCTGAAAGCTCATTATTTCTAGTGAAAATTAAAATAGAAATCCAATACTTCCACTGAATGTGGCTTTTCTCTGGGCCAGTAAAGCTTCTGAAACAGCATTCAGACCATCACGGGTCACTATAACTCCGTAGAGTTTTAAAATGGGCTGAGGCGGGTTTCATTGCAGGTTTTACAGAGTGTTGAGTTCAGTTTCACTAGCTGTGGTCAGGGAGGGAAATGTGGATGACACACACTGGTCAGTATCTGATTTCTAATAAAAGACCTATATTTTCTTGACAATGTGCGTCAGCTTTGGGTTTTGCTGCCCAAAAGAAGTGTTGTTTGATTGATGGCCTAGTGTGTGTGTGTGTGCGTGTACTGATGTTGACAGAGCAAGTGAAAGTGGTGTTTACCTCAACTTATTATGCTGCCTCAGTTCTGAGGAAGCGGCTTCCCCATTATGACTGACTCTGACAATACTACACATCCTGCTCTATGCGACCCAAGAATGATAATGATAATGATGGATAAGGTGATGTGGGAGGTGAAAAGTTGTCAATATGTGCGCTTGTGATTGGGTCTGTGTGTGTGTGTGTGTGTGTGTGTGTGTGTGAGAGAGAGAGAGAGAGAGGGAGAGAGAGAGAGAGAAAGAGAGAGAGAGAGAGAGACAGATCATGTGAGGCAGAGAACAGAGGGTACTCTATCAGCAGCTCTGGTGAAACCTGTGAGAAGTGCTTTGGGCAGATGACGACCAGAATCTGGTTATTTAACTTTTGCTCCCCGCTGTGATGAGCTGGGGCTGCTCCGACTCCCACTAACATTGGCTCAGCCGGGCGCCACACTGGAATCACACTTCTGCTGAACCTGCACTTCTTCAAGTGTCTCAACCCCCCACCACTAAACACCCCATGGGCACATTGTCGCAGAAATGAGAGTTTAGAAAGTTGTAACTGAGTCGATCCTGAACAAAGGTAAAACATGAAACATTCACATTTGTGATGTTTTTGTGTGGATGCACAGGTATCAGGTGTTAAAAGAGGCCATCTATTTCTTCTCTTCATTATTTTCTCTCCTTATCTCAGCCATCTACAGTGTTGATGTACATTTCATCCACAGTCCCACTGGTGCTTGTTTCCAGATACAATATATAGTGTCTATATTTACATTGCAGCTCTTCTTTTATCTACATGAATTGCTCAGTGTCTCTCATCATAAATAGTCTTAATATTCTTTGTTGTAATCATTTTTTCTTATTCTTAATTAGTCTCCAGTGTGTTGCTTCATACACAGAGCTCTAATGGATCTCCACAACTGTGTGTGTGTGTGTTCCAAGATTAGTACAGGAAGTTTGTTCTGAGTGGACCCATGTGGATATTATCACTGCTTGTGACCTCGGTGATGACTCATCGTTGCTTAGGCACTATACACTCAACATGTTGTTTACACAATCTGTGTCTCTGCCTGTGTATAGTATATGTGTGATATACACATTCATATGTAACATACAGCAACATATGCCCATACTTGTGAAATACCAGTGACCTGTTTTAATTTATTATTTTATTTATGATATTATTGATATTAACAGTGAGCATAGATAGGTGTGAATGTGTGTGTAACACATACACTCCAGCAGCTGAGGATGATGGGAGAGGGAGCAAAGGAGCCAGAGGAGACTTGGTTAGGAGGAGGAGGGGGGAGTAAGGCGAGAGTCTTGATGTGCACTTGGATCGTGCCAGGATGTCTGGCCCTGTCTGTATCTCACCTGCGCTGGTCTGTCACACACACATACACACACATACAAATTCACACACACACACACACACACTGGAATGGATCCACGTTTATGTGATAACACACAAACACACTTTCAAGGGCAGAGTATCTATACTACATACATTCTCTCATATGCACAAAAGCTAAATCATAAGATGCTGATTTATAGAGAGCTCTCTCTCTCTCTCTCTCTCTCTCTCTCTCTCTCCTCTCTTTCTCTCTCTCTCTCTGTGTCTCTTTCTCTTTCTATCTCTGACCCAGTAACCACCCCTGGGTCTCTCACTCCCTCTTTCTCTCAGTCTCAGCAGTAACACATGGCGGGACACCCTGTGGAGAGGTGTGTCAGTTGAGGAGTGATTTAGTGCTGCTCTGCCCCAACCACTGCTGAGACACCTGCCCCAGGAATCCTACTGCGCACACACACATACATATTTCTAGGGATACACACAGATGCAGGCACATGACGGGCACAGATACACAGTAGTTTAGCTCTACCAAAACCTCCTAATGCACAAATGGTTCCTGTCGCCTGAGGAGACCCCATTTTGCTATTTCCGCAAAGCGTTGCATACCAGCCCTCAGTGAACTAAGACTTTCAGTTATGAATTCCTGAATTATTTCTAACCACTTAATCTTTTCCAGAGAGACCCAAGACTGGACACTGTCCCATTATGCATTGGAGATTCAAAGGAGCTCAAGACCTATACACAAATGACCACACTCCTATCAAACCAATACTAGAGCCGGTATTATCAGCCAATAAGGGACAAAATCAGCATTACACTCTGACCAAAGCTAAGACAAGAACCTCAGGGTAAGGGCAACAACTTCGTGCAAACGAACATCCGGTACACACTATGTGTTTATTATTGTAGCCATGACAATGAATGTGTGGTACACCTGTGGCCGTAGGGGTTCTGTTAGAGGAGATACTCCTATGGGTCGTATCAGAGGGTTGGGATAAACCAGCTATGTGGTCGTTCAGGTTGGATGACTTCCACGGGGAGGCAACTGATATTTTTTCCATATGTGGACAGTACAGAAGAGGCATAAAGTTCAAATATGCAGCTTCTTCCATGGTAACGCACTTCACATTTTTCCATCCAGCAGATGTGTCTTTCCCTGACAACTGTATAAAACAGTTAATGGCTGTTACCCCAAAGAACACTCCAAAAAATAACAAATCATTATTCACAGCAGTTCAATAAATAGCTTCCAGGCTCATTTTGATTTACAATTTTGGTTGACGATGATGAAAAGAAATAACAGAACAGCTTCCCACTTTCACTTTGATGGGAGAGATCTCAGATTTTCTGACCCAAGTGTCAAACCCTGCTGAGCAACATACAGCAGGGGACATAGGACAAGCATGCAGCAATATCTCTGTCTGTGACTGCCTGTGTCTGACTTTTCTTTCACATTCTTCTCTTTTCTTTTCTTTTAGTTTATTTACTCTTACAAAAGAGTGTCACAGGTTAATAATTTCACCAGGGAACATAACGGAGCGTCAAATGAGATCAGACTTATTTCAATGCGCCACAGTGAAAATGGAAGGGGTAGCAACACTGGCATGAAGCTGTGAATGTGATTATTATTTTGTTATATGAAACCTTGATCAAATTGCCTCTTATTTTATCCCCTGTGGCATGCAGGAGAATCTTATTAGCCGCCTTGGGCGTGGACCACACGGAGGAATTCTCAGACCTTAGCAAATAGATTGTGACCTTCCCACCTCTGTCAGAGATTCATGGGGTGATTTTCACTTACAAGGTGAGAATTAATGACTACAAGTGAAATATTTGGTTATGTGTGATTTAATGAGGTAAGGTGTGTTATTTTGCAAAGCGGCATACTATAATTATTAAATGAGCTGGCCTTGGAAGGATTATCCAAAGTGCAAAACACCTTTACCTGAAGTACTTAGGTTAGGTTCTTTTGTACATGATATCAATGCACCTCCAGCCTTTTGATTAGTCCTGCCCAGATCAGTTTTCTATTGCATTTTGAACACCCTATTAATGTATGAAAAACAGCCTTTTCAACCGAGGAAGTAGTTGTAGCTTCATTCACTGGAAAAAATTCATAACATATACTGGAGAACTGTCAAGCTGCAGTGATGCTGTTATTTGTGTCTGAATGAGACCATCTAGCCTGTCGTCTGCACACTATGCAATACGTGGTAATCCACTTATAATGATGCTGAAGAAGCATTAGAAATCAGAAACAGTCAGGAGTTAAACATTCTGTTTTCTTTCACTACCCAGTTCGTCCTATCGCCATTCTCCTGTCTGGGTTGTGCAGATCCCAGTGAGAGTAACACCGTGGGCAATATGAAAGCCAGAATGTCATGTTGTCTGAAGTGAGAGGAGCCTGGGGGCTCCTTAGCATATGGCAGCAGCCACGTTCGGAGGCTTGTGTGCAGGTGTCTGTCAGCATATGCATATCCATGTGTGTGTTTATGTGTGTGTATGCGTCCTTCAGCTGTCCTCAGGTGCTCCAGCAGTGAAAGTGGTCTTCCCTAGTGGGCTTTACTACAAATCTCCACCTAGAGCTCAGCAGGCAGAGTCGCTTCTCCCTGACTAGGGCTCACTGTCAGCAACCATATGGACGCCTATTAATTTGAATTACAAGAAACAGTGAGTGACCTCAAACTGGAGTTGGAACAAAGAGGTCATATTTATAAGAGATAAAATAAGTCTGTTTATTCAAAGAGGATGGAAAATAGAGATTTGCTGCATATTAAGTGACACTAACCAAATTAAAAACATAATGGAAGAATTACTATATGGAGATAATAGTCGAAAACCTTCAGCGTTGACATAAGCACTGGAATGTAATAAAAACGAAAGATTATGATAAAATTAAATTCAATAATCTTTTGTCAGAAATGTCATCTTATACCCTTTAAACCAAATTTCTGTTAAGATTTTCTGATAGCTATTTCATGGTAGTATTTATCAGTGTAACTATAAATTCTATTTGGGTGAACACATATTGAATATAATTAAGACTGGGGAGGGCGTTGGATTAGTAGACTGATTTATGGATGTATGCGGTGTCAATGGGATTAGAAAAGTGCCTAACATCAGTTTCTTTAAGTATTGCCGATTGAGCTCGGTGAACGAAGTGGGTCACCATCATTGTGTGTGTGTGTCCAGTAGCATTGTAGATTACCTATTTTCTCTTTTAAAGTAGAGTGTGTCCTGTCTGGCACTGGTCAATGAAACTGCTTTGTTGCTTGTCTCTCAGAGACAGGGACTGTGCACATACACACATATGGAACTGGAATAACTACCTCTAGCTCTTGTATGTTTGAATTTAATTAAGTCAATGTATTTGCAAATATTGAAAAACTTTTGTCTGCTACTCAAATATATAAAGAATAATAGCAACACTAAACGCTGCAGAAGTTGAAAAAAAAAGTCATCCATACTACAGCACAACTAACTCTGATTTTTGAACATGTAACAGACAGTAAATACAGTAAGCAATAGATTATATATGTATATAAAATATTAATGACTTTCCTTTTAGTCATGAAACCTGCCTAAATCTCCTACTTACTGACTGTAATCTGGTCAAAGGATGGGAATCCGTGTGAGTTCAACATCCCTAAATTTTCCCATATCAGCGAGGACATGACAACATGGTTGCCACTGGCTACTATTGTTACACATGGGATTATGACACAATGGCGTGGCCAGCTAAATCACCGAGATGACGACAGCTAGTGTGTCTGTGTGAATGTGTGTTTGGTGTACATGGCTGCTTATCTGTGTTATTCAAAGCAGCACAATAGTCCTGTAAAGGATGAGTAGAGGCAAATTGGTTTAAAGCCCAGTTAGGATGTTGTGCAGTGTGTGTTTCCAGTGTGTGTTTCCAGGCAATGTAACAGTGGTATGTGCATGTGTGTGTGTGTGTATCTGAGAGGGCATTGGGAGGTCAGTGTCATCCTCAAACATAACACAATGCCAGGAATACACACACACACAGACATACACACATACGAGTGCACTGGGTTTTTGAAAATGTAAACAGCAGTGGTGGTACTGTGTGTGATCAGTCAAAGCAAATAGATTTATTGTGGGTGTGTGGAAGTGTGTGCAAGGTTATTGTTTGTGTGTGGGAATGTGCTCATATGACTGAGAACTGTGAGGGCATGTGTGTGTTTAACAGAGAGACAGACACAAAGACAGAGAGAGAAACAGACAACTCATTATATTCCTATAAAATGTTCTCATGCTCTCTCTCTCCTTCTGTCCATCTCTCTCTGTTCCTTCCTCTCAACGTACCCCACTCTCTGCCTCCGCTTTCACCCATCTCTCACTGTTTCACACACGTAAGTGTATGTGTGTTTCGAGAGTGTTGCGCTGCCGTACTGGTTGTCCTGGATTTTCTTACTGACCTGGCTAATCTCTGGAGTGTGGAGGGTGTAGAAAACCGTTATCCTTGATGGATACAGCAGGGAGTTGATCCATGCCTCTGCGTGTGTGGGGCTTGTACAGCACTTGCCCTGTTTTGCCCCAGTTTATTGTCCTTCACATAACAGCAGCTTCTCTCACACACCCTCACAGACACACACAGATGCACTATTGTAACAGAAATGCTATTGCTCTCCCATGCTCCATTTATTTGGAGTTAAGAAAGGGCACCGCGTGTGGTGTACTTCAATACTGTCATAATTAAGTTTTATAGTGTTGTGGCTGGTTTTTAATATAGACGTGTGAGTAGATTTTAAAGTGACTTTCGCTGTGTTATTCATGACAACATTGTGGAAATGTGTCATTTCAAATTTTACTTACTTACACTAGCATCGGCAAAAAATATCTCAAGGCTGAGTCGTGTCTGTGCTCCTCAGTGTTTTTAGGAGATTTACAGGATCTGCTCACACCACACTACAGCAGCTCAGAAAACAAATGCTTTTTAATAAACATATGATGACGGTGGTAACGTCCCCTTGAACTAAGAAAGGGGTTCTATGAGCATGAAAGAGAGGGAATAAAAAAAGGAAAAAGTTGAGTCTCTTGTTGTTTCAATCTCAAGGCTAGACTGATGTTCGAAGGCCAATATTTGCTGCTATTAAAATCTAATTTAGTACAGTCAGCATACTTTGGCTGTGCTGCTGCTGTAATTACATAACATTAACACTAATTGACTGGACATCATTTTGAACAGAAATTAAGGTGAAGTAGTGGGGGGGTGCTCGGGATGTAATGACTTGTAATAAGCACACACACACACTCACAAACTCACACACATACACATGCAATATTTGGTTTATAAGTACGATAATGTGCCTGTGTGGTTTGGACTGTTTCTCCTTGCAACAATATTTTCCCTGTCTGCTTTCCTCCCACCATCGTGCCACAATTGTGTGCCTCCCTCACCTTGCGCCTCTTTCTTTTCCCCCTTTTCCTTCTTCTCCTCCTCCTTTTGTTCACTTGACCCCATCCTCCTCCTCTACCTCCCTTCATCTTCCTCAGCTTCCTTTCGTCCTCCTCTTATCCCCCTCATCAGGCTGCTTTTATTATGCAAATCAGTCTTGGATCAAATCACTTAATTAAGCTTTACTGTGCCAGTTTGTGCGTGCACTCACACACGCACGGCAACTTTCTTTCACACTGACAGAAACTGCTGTTGGTTGTGTGGTTTAATGATTAGTATTCTAGACTCACACATGCACACACAGACACAGACACACACACACACTAAGCATCTAAGCAGCAGAAGAGTCTCCTTAAGTGTGTATAGATAAACAGACTTGAATAGCGGGGTCTCTCCAGGCCATTAGCCTGCAGTTAGCATCACAAACTCCAATCTGGCCTCCACGGTTCAACTTATGAAGCCAAGTGCTTCATTTGTATGGCTGCTGAAATGCAGCTTATGAGGTCATAATGGTGATAAAAAATGAACATACGGGTCAGAAACTGATCTTATGGCTGCTTTTTAGGTGTTAGAGAAACCCTGATCAGCACAGTTGTTTTTGTTTGTTTTTTTTAATAAATTTGAACTAAGACAAAGTTAAGGAAAACATCAAACCTAAACCATCTGGAATCATAGTATCAGTAATACCACAGTGTTACAGTTTAAGCTATGTCATTACACAGATTTGGATATCTTAGATGATGGTAAGAAAAGAAAGTATTGTATTTTTGCAGAAGCTGGCAGGAAATGTAATGGGCAATTCCATTTTCAAACATGACAGTGATGAGCTCATTCAGTGAAACAGTGTGACCATTTCACCGAGATTACTGCCTTTTATCTCCTATCATTTCCCCTTGATCCAGACTATGTCCGTTCCACCATATTCCAGCTTCATGTCATCACTGCAAACTACACAGACGTACAGAACGTATCTGAGAGAGATCAACAAAGAAACCACTAAATGCTGAAAAAATTCGCTGGCATATCCCACCTGATCCTTTCTCTAACTTATGCAGTGCCAGCACAGGACTGAAACAACCACAATATGTAACCATCAGCAATTACGACCTTAAGAGCTAAGGGCCTGTTCACAGGCCTTTGTTATATTCTGATTAGTTTTGGCAGCTCTCATCATACAGGCCTAAACTGAATTACTTGAAAGGTTTAGTTTGGACAGTTAATGTGTCATCCAGTTGATGGATAGTGGCTCTTGAGGCTCTGGAGGCTTACTGATGTACCAACGGACTTCTCTGCTCAGACAGGCAGACTAAAGCACATCGGTGCACCATGCTGACACATGAATAAACTCCAATAGGTTGCCAATGTGATTATCATGGCAAATGACACAATAATTGGACATAAGAAAGATGGAATGTGAAGCAATTTGCCTCAAGACGCAACCTATCAGTTCTGATGATTACTTTCATTTGTATTTCTGACAAAAATGAGTCTGTTTTATCAGGTTAAGACATATTAGCTTCAACAAATTGATTGTAATTCTTCATAATGGATAACTGTGTCACTTTGCGCATAAGAGTAACACAGTCATGAATTAGAGGCTTCGGTATCTGTGCGTGTCTCTGTCTGTGGCAAGTGTGCCTGTAGCTGTGCTTAATTCTCAGTTTATTCTGGAAGATAATAAAGATGATGATATTTGTCTACTATGGCAGTGTTTTGTACGATAATTAAGTGTAAATGTCAGTTTGAAATATGTCAGTATACAACCAGTAAACTCTCCACTGGTAACCAGATATAAGGTAGAAAAGATGTCTGTGTTTGTTGAAAATGTAGCTATACTTAGATTTTTATATCTTTTCTTTTGTCAATAATGTGTCTGCTAGATATTATAGAAAATGACATGTTTGTTTGAAGTCTCCTCAACAAAGTGTACCATGGTTTCTTGAAAGACTTTGACCTTTAAATGTTTGTAACTTGTTACTGGTTTGGCCCAAAGGGAGATTTCATGGCAGGGGGCAAGATGTTTACTGTTGCCATGTTTCCAGTAACATTACAAGTGGCTCCGGATAAGACCGCCAGCCAAATGCCTAAGCTGTCAAAGTGAATAACTTTTCCATTTCAAAGAGAGCTATTCCAATTAAAGAAAGAAGGATGGAGCAACAGAAAGAGAAGGGGAAAGCCACAGAAAAGAACTGGAGAAGGGAGGGCAGGATGAAATGGAGTTGGAGATGGAAGGGGAGGAGAGAGGGAGTGAAAGTCATTGCGATCCGTTCGGATTTAGAAAGAAAGGAGGCGGAGGTGGTATGGAAACAGGAAATCAATTGTGAGGTTGTTCTGCTTTGGCTGTGTCTGTAGTAAGACTGAACCTTAGAAGGTGTGTGTGCATGTGTGCGTGTGTGCGTGTATGCGTGCGTGTGCGCAGAGAGAGAGAGTTTGAGTTTTAAACATAATTTATTCATATAAAATGAGTGTACATTTACACCACAAACTGGACAATCATAAACAAAACAAAAGTGTATTAAATTAAAACATCAGCAAAAGTGATTTCCAATTCATTTAAAGAAAAAAATACACCTTCATATTCCCACACATTTCAAAAAGCTTCCACGTCGTCCATTTTTACATAATATCTGTGTTCCAGCAACACTAATGTAGTATGCTAACCAAAACTCTTAAAAAGTAATAAACAATCACACCTTTGTCCAGTTTTTCTTTTCTACTTCAATAAATTGCCATCTTCTCTTGACCAAAAAGGATATTCAACAGTTGACCTTTCTTCTGGTTTTTACCATAAGAGAATCCAAAACTGAACATTTGTTCTGTGAACTGCTTCAAAAAGAGACATTAGTGTAGTACTGTAGTGTACAAAGCAGTGTAATATGGTCTTGAGTGACAAACAGCATGACTTGAGCTTCAGATTAGGTCAGTGCAAAGATGGGGGTCAAGGGCAGAGGTACTTTCCCACTTCCCCTATGTGACACCAATCAATTTCCAAGTTAAGGATGAGGTCAGGGGTCAAAAGGACGTGAGTCATGTGAGAGGTGAGGCTGCTGAGTTTAATCTGTGTGGTCACATTTTTCTGATGACAAATAGAATATTCTAATAAAGGATTATCTATGCCTCTAATTAGGTTATATCCTTGTAATAGATGTCTGATTTGAAAGTTGCTGTCATATCTTCACACAGTGACCATGGCTGTATTGCACTTTATGACTTATGAATTGAAAGTATTGAGCTGCCAGTTACAAGTAGATTTCCAAGTTCCACAAAAAACAAAAAAAAGTGAAAAATCGGTTCTATTAAACCTCCTCTTTAAACATTAAATTCTCCTTTTGTCTTAAAATACTATGAAACCAGTTCCTTTTTAAAGATGCACAGGAATTAAATCTGGTCCCACAAGAGTCAGGTCAGGTCTCAAGTACAATAATATGTGTTGAAAAGAGACCACAACCATCCAGCTGCCATGTTAATTATTGATGACGGTGTCCTATGACCTAGACTATTGATTGAGCAAATTGCAGCCCCACTTATTTTACAGCCCGCGTATCATGTGGCGGCTGCAGTCATATGTGCACCCTTTGTGCATGTGAGTGTAAATGTTAGTGCGTTGGTGCTCTTTAAAAGTGAGTGATGAGATTATGTTTCAGCCATCTCTATCGTTCTATAAAGAAAGTAACACTGTGTTAAAGCACACTGTGTGTGTGTCCCAAAGGACTACTTACAGTGACAGTGGGACAGCCCTCACATGGTGTTCCTATTGCTGTTATTGGTTTGAGAATAATAAAAAGATGATTCATAGCAAATAAACTTCATATTTTTTCTCCTCTACAAATATTGGATTGTCTCTGTATTTCTCAAGGCACTGATGCTTGTGTGAAAGTGTGTGGGTTTCTATGTGTTATTTTCACACACACGCGTGCATACACATACACATGTACAGACATTTCTTAATTAATCACACATACTCTGTCATCTGAAGAAGTGCTGTGTTTCCTCTCCTGGGTAACACACACACTCAAACACTACCCCACACGTTATCATAAGATCCACTCATGCCCCCGCACACACATATACTGCTGGTGAATGTCGGTGTAACACATCCCACTTCTCCTCTAGATGAGGAGTTAACCTCCTGCGAGCCAAATCTGATTTTACCATCAGCCTGTCAGAGCTGCTTTTTGTCCTGGCAGACACACGGGGAAGAAACGGGACCTTTATTATCCATTTCCAGCTGTTATAAAAATATTTTTAGGGTTGTGGTCATGAAAATACAACATATCACTAACTGTCATATGAAAAGCTCATACCGTCAGTGCAGCTTTGGTTATTAATTTTTACACTGAAAGTTTATGAGATCTACTCTGTGCCTAATAAGTTTCACGGCTGTGTTATGTACTGAAAAGTCCCTGTATATTTTTAACTTCCAAGGGGAAATGTGGCTGTTTTTCTTACATTTGTGGAGTGTTGATTTGCTAGAGTCATTCATCCAAGGGCAGTGAGATGTTTAGTTCATGCAGCAGTTGCAGAGGGTCAAGCTTAGAGGATTTTTCCCTAATATGTACAAATTGGTCCTGCTAAAAAATATTTTTCACATAGCCAAACTCTAACACAGCTGATTCCTCTTCGAGCTCAAAAACTCTTGAAAACACATCACCATGCTGTTGCACAATATGTTCCTTCATTACATTGGACACGTGCAGTGTAATTTAATTTAAGCCAATCACACACACTCTTGGTGTCATAAATAAACATAACTGCTTTAAATGTGTGTTCATCTGCATCAGAAAATGGTCATAGGCTTGAGTTCTTATATGCGCCAGTATCAATGGATTGAGGGAAACAAATTGTTCAAATGTTATGTGTTTATGACCCATTTACAGTTTGTCGTCAGTACCAGCCAGCGGGCTTGTGGCTGAGAGGTCTATTTACAGGCGTATTTGTGGGATCCCAACTTATAATTGCACATACTTGATAAATTTGTTTTCATTTACCTTCAGACCTTCAGTCTTAATCTACTATTCTAACAGAACAAAAAAAATGTAACTTTGGGAGTGAAAATGTCTCTGAAATATAATAAATAATTCTTGCCAACATCTTTTCCTTTGAATTTAATTTCATATCTCCATAATTGATTAGTTTTTAATCTACTTTGAGAATGCTGCCAGGAGCCAGTACATACAGTAGCTAAACAGTTGGACTGGAGCCCAGCAGCTCAATGAACTCTGTGAATACTGTGACAGCAGCTTTGCTTGCTGTTATCCAGGGGCATACCGTTGTGTGCTCTGTCAAAGGTTATGAGATTAATTCTTTTTAACATTCATCTGTTAGTCCACACTTCTGTTTCATGTTCCCAGTGCATTTCTGCTGACCTAGCAGTTATCTCACTGCCTCCGTTACCTGATTGGCCAGGGGCGCTGGCTGTCAGGTCTGATTTCCTGGTGCGTCCTCCAATCAGGGTGGTCTATTTTGTGTGTGTCAGCAAGTGTTGTGGTTGTCATTCCATCAGTAGGATCATATTGGGCTGTTTAAACCCGCATCACATTCTGTTACGCGCACGCACACACTCACATGCTGTAGCTGGGAGGTAGTGCAGTATTTAGTGTAGCATGGGGACCTTGGTGTGCCAGTGTCAGTGATGGATATGGCAGTAGTATCAGCAGTGTTGGCTTTTGCAGGCGCGTGTTGTCCACCACTGGGATCTGTCAGACCTGTTCTGCTGAGCCCACACATTCTGCTGGCTTGCTGCTGTTGCTGCTAGCCATTTTTTTAAAATCTGGTGTGGTGTGAGTGTGTGTGTGTGTGTGTGTGTGACAGAGAGAGAGAGAGAAGAGAGAGAGAAGTCTCTTTGTTTGAATATGCGTGCAACAGTGTCAGATTCCTGTTAAGTTCTATGTTTTTTTCATTTGAATAAAAAATAAGGTCTGGCCCATCAATGTCATCCATGTCCTATTTGCAGTAATAAACATAATTCAGTTTTAGACAATTGGTTAATTACTGGTATATTATGTAATTAATCAACACTAGCCTGCTTGTGTCTGTGGGAAGCATTTAATTTGAAATGATCTAAATGCAATATTTTACCCACACACAGTTTCCCCAAGTGGTTTCAAATGCTGCTTCAGGCACAAAAGCAGTCATGGTTTAAAGATCCTGAATTTCTGCCATATTAATAAATTACTGGCAGAAAGCAGCATTAATCCTGTGGTCTGTGTTATTTGAATTCATTGTTTAATAAATCCAGTGTTTAATTGATGTTACTAGTGTATGGCCAGTAAAATGTCCTTATTAGAGAGGCTTAAATGCTTTGTATCCCAATGACAAAGTCTCAACCTGTTACAAAGCTGAAGAAAAAAGTTCAGAGTAAAAGAGTGCATTGGAACTAAATAGACAGAGAAAGGACACACCCCCAAAAAAACCCCATAAATAAAAGTCTTTTATTTCCCTGATCCCCTCTCCTTGATCTTCCTTCCTACACACAGACACACTTGCATTAAACTTTACACAGGTGGTGTGTCACCCAACTTGCGCAGATTGCAACAGATTTGTGGTGAGTAGGAGTTAAAAGAGCTGCTGAGTGCTGATTTAGTACCACAGATATTTAAAGAGAACAGTCCTTTTATCTGAGGGGACAATTTGCATTATTAATGGTGTGCCTTCTGAGAGATGAAGAGAGAGAGAAATAGAGACAAAGGCGTTTCAGAGAATTATTGTTTTTTACTGGCAGTCAATGGATTCTTGTTACATGAGCAGCGGATTTACATCAAGTCCTCTTCCTACTGTTTGTGTGTGTGTGTGTGAATGCATTAAATACTCCCCATCTTTCATTTCTCACTTGCTCTCATTGTAGATGCTGTGAAGAAAAATGCAGCTATTAGATAGCTGCCGATGTGCTGGTTCAGCATGACGCTCATGTATCCGTCTGTGTTCCTTTGTCTCCAGTGTGCAGGGCGGGCTTCTACAAGTCTACGCTTGGGAACATGGAGTGTTCAAAGTGTCCGCCTCACAGCTTCTCCCACCATGAGGGGTCGTTGCACTGTGGCTGTGAGAAGAACTACTTCCGTGCTGAGGGAGACCCCGCCTCCATGGCGTGTACCCGTAAGTGTGTGTGCATGCGCCCTTTGTGTGATTAGCTCAAGGTTTTTGGGTTGTACGTTACACAAGGAGTCGGTGGCACCCTCATACGATGACCTCAGCTGCATGTTATTTTTCTATCAGATATCTGGCCAGAGCAACCCTCCTATGTGGTGAGGGAGGATTTTTCTCATTGGCCCATAAAACAAGCAGTGAAACCTGTCTTAAGCTCAACGAGCTGCTTATCCACTTACACTCTAAATGCTTTCAGATGCTTTTTTTGCACTATGTCCTTTTTGGGAAATATTGTCCTTGTGATCAACTACAGCATTACAGAGTTGTACACATGTACAGATAAAATCAGTGAAGATGACAGTGAAGATACACTATCTACCTGTAATTAAATCCAGACACATTGGATCTGTATCTAAAACATTTCAGTATCTTTACACTTTATCTAAGATACTTTACAGTATCTTACACATCTTTATCTTTGTAACACTTGTTTTGGTGTGTATTCCTGTTGTGCAGTATCTCATTTACAGCTGGAATCCCACACATAAAGAATGATGATTCTTCTTATAGCATGCAATTTCCTGATTCGCCTGTAAAATAGCTTACCAATAGACAAAGAGGGTTATGATTCCTCATTTGTTTAAAGGTCACTGAAGCCTCGGCTGACCAGCTACTCTTTATCACCTTTTCTGCTCCCTACGTGGTTCTCTTTTGTTTCCAACTGATGCAAATGGATTGCAGATGCAGATGCCTCCTGCAAGCCTTCCAAACTGCATTCCGCCATAAAACTATAAATCACTGCATTCCCTGATGTCAGATTATGAATACATCCGTTACTAAAGGGGCTTGGGAGAGAAACAAAAACAAAAAAAAGAAGAAGCTTTCACCGTGTAGAGAACAGTAGAAAATACAAATTGACGCCCACAGCCATAGACAGAATCCTAATTAGGAAGACAGTCACGACAGGACCCTGTTGTGTTTATCTCAACAGCATCTTGTCAACGAGGCAAATTTCACCTCATCAGGACAGATTGAGCGACGCAAGGCCTGCAAATGGATAGATAAGTTGTTGGAAGATAATGATCATGATTATCTCAGAAGAGGAGGGCTTACTGTTAGAAATGTGACAGAGGTTGTTTAGAGTTGACTCTGTACATTTGAAGATGTTGGCAGAAACCTTGGCTTTTAACCGCAAGGTATTTCCAGCTGTATTCATCATGAGACGTTTGTGTAACAGCTGTTTTAACAGCAAATAAAGTATAGTTTGTCTACTCCCAAGAATTCAGTTCCAGCAATTAAAACTGCGTTAATGCTTACCGCCTACATCCCACAGCACTGCCTTCAAATGAGCTCAAAAAGTGTCTGTCCACCTCGCTCCTCATCACCATTACTGACTGTACCGTGCTGCAAGATCTTGTGCAATCACTTATTCCAAAATGTAAAGCTGTAGCATCTGTTGACATCTGTAGAGATAAGTAGGAGGCTGGAACTACCCCGCAATTGAGATTGCAGATGCGTCATAACTCATGTGACATGTTAATCTCAATGTCTATGTGTTATTTTGACATTTGGAATTAGTGAATGATCGCCTGCATGTTTGCATGTGAATGGCTGTGCAGGTGCAGGTGGGAGGTAAATGTATAGGCGAGTCAGGAGGACTGTCAAAAGAAAACACCACTCACTGTAAAAAATTCACATTCACTCACACAGAGACACATGTTTTTAACAAAATAAAAGTATACACATTGGATTCTCTACAGAGGGTGTCTCTGAAAAATACATATTAAGTAACAATACCTTTGGACTGGAATACTGAGTTAATGCTAAACATTGGGATGGTTTCCAGGAAGTGTATTGTCTATGTAAATCAGATGCTCTCAAGCTAATACCATCGATTGTAACAGAATGTCACATTCATCAGCAAAAGCGTCTTCAATTGTCAAATTAAGGGGAAATGAACAGTATCTAGAGATTGTCTCGTAATTCCTGCCTTTTAATCTCCCACACGTCACAATACGTTTGATCCATGCACATATAAGTAAATATGACGGACTGTGTCAAATTTGTTTTATTTCCACTATATTCTTCATTCAACAGTGTCAGTGCCAGACATGGTTATCAGTTTCCTTAACTGGTCTCTGGAGCATATCTTTACTCAAGAAAGAAAAGCTTGGGACTGAAATAAATTTTTGTCAAGTCAAACAAAGCCCTATATCTCGAGACACAATCCACAAAGCCCATTTCACTGTCTTTCCCTCCTCCTCCTGCCCGAGTTCTCAACGGAGTTATTTGGCAGTTTTGTCTTGGCCTCTGTGTAATTACAGTCATAGCTTTGATATAAAAATCTGGAAATATTCAGAGTGATCTGTTTGTAATAAGATGTTTGTACTTTTATATGTTGGTCTAACTTTGAGCCTTTCTTTTCTTAAAGAAGTCATGAACTCTTTTCTTTCTGATCCAAACGCACAGACAGGAAGCAGACATATCTTATAACACCGTTATATGAAGCTTTACTGGTGGAGGTTGTGTGTACTCTCAGCATTCATTATGACGTTTTTATATGCACATCTAAAGTCCCCTTAAATGGACACTTACTTCGTTTCCCCCTTCTTCCTACCCAAAACCCCTCTCTCTCATGACCTTCTTATTTTCTCACCTCCGCCTCCTTTCATTTTCTTCACCTATGTCCACCAGGTCCTCCATCAGCTCCTCGAAACGTGATCTCCTCCATCAACGAGACCTCGGTTATCCTGGACTGGAGCTGGCCGGAGGACACCGGCGGGCGCAGGGACATCACCTTCACTGTGCTCTGCAAACGTTGCCGTGGCGTCACTGGCAATGGTAGCGCTCAGCGTTGTGAGCCTTGTAGGAGCAACGTTCGCTTCCTGCCAAGAGCCACGGGCCTCCACAACACCACGGTGACGGTGGGCGACCTGCTAGCTCACACTAACTACACGTTTGATATCGAGGCACAGAACGGCGTCTCAGCGCTAGCACCCAAGATGAGGCAGTACGCCGCTGTCACCATCACCACAAACCAAGCTGGTAAGATGTCACAGCAGATGGCTACATGGCATGCACTCAGATAATCAGGCAGACATGTATGTATTGTTATTTACCGCAATCCATCCTTGTTGTTACAAGACGCGAACAACACTCGCCCCAGTTTAACTATGGCCGAGATCCTCTCTCTCTCTCTCTCTCTCTCTCTCTCCCCCTCTCACTTGTTTATTGTCATCTTTCCACAATGTTTCAAAAATGATTTAAAAAAATGCCAAAGGCGTCAAAACTTTTTGGTCTTTACTCATTTCTCTCGTCTGATATTGAATTCAAGGCTTTTATATTTTCTGCTGGTCATTAACATATTCATATCACACAAGAGGGAAAGTGCCTGGTAGCGATGAACATTACTGTCTGTATGATAAGCTTTAGCTGTGAAGAGAATCCCCTCTCAAAACCAATCAGCAAGCCCAGCTCTCTTTGACACTGTAGATATACTATGACTTTGATGACCACGACACACTGAGGGATTTTTGACTTATAGAAGTCAGAGAACAGATGAAGTTGATTGTTGGCAGCCACAGATTTTAGCATATTAAGGTCTAGTAATATGCATTTCAAGTAATGTAAAAAGTTGTTAAAATGTTAAAAGTAGAATTTTAAGAGTCGATGAGTTACATCACCATCTCAACTGAACCCTCCTCTAAATTCATTGATTGAAGTCGAGACACAATACAAACGGTTTCATGAAGAAAACGTCCATCTCCAGCTCCATCTAAATATCCTTTTCATTTCATACACCAGCTTATAGTTTATGTGCTCAAACATATGCACTTCAGCCATCAGCCCTGGACATTTACAAGGCAATCCCAGACCACTATTCTCCTGTTTAACGACCAGGATCGAATATCTTCCTCCTTCACCAGGAAAAAAAAAACTCCATTCTTTTAACAGACAGTCTTACCGTAAGGATGGACTCCTAAAACTCCCATCAATCTTTTATACAAATATCTCTCCACGCATCCCGTCCTTAGAAGAATCAGAAGGCAAAGGGAAGTGGTGTTGTGAAATTCCAAGAGTAAAATAAATCTAGCTGCAGTAGAAAAAGCCAAACCTCAGAAATCCCTGACTCTAGCAAGGAATGCACCAACGTCTGTCTGTAGTTCATCAGTTTATTCCCTCTCTCTTCATGTTCTCTTACACAGTTTGCCTTTGTTCGTATTTTTGTTTTGGCAGCTCAGCATTTTCTTGTGCTTTCTTCTCAATCATTATCTCTCTCTTTGGTCCTCGTTTCCTTTTCTATCTACACATGGACAGAGAACCCCATTATTTCTACCTGTCACTGTCCAAAACCAACCAACGCCCAGCGATTCTCTCCTTCTCTATGTGTTACCACATTCCACTGTGGAACGTCTTGATCCAAATCCTGGAGTGTGATTTAGCGCTCAGAGAATATTTTTTGAACACAGTTAACAGATGGGAGTTTTCTCTCATGAGCTGTCATACAGCAAGGTCAGGCTTACACAATCCATCATATCAATGATGATGGGCAGGCAGCAGGAGTCTGAATTTAAACTTCTCAGAGTGGGGATACATTGAATTGGACTGTAGTTTAAAGGTTATTATGAGCACATTGGCTGGATTATCAAAAATCAAAGGCACAAGAGAGCTGATCAATAAAAAGTGACACATTCAAGTTCACTTAATATTAAGACAGTGTCATAAAAGTATACAACCATCAGAGTAAACTCATATGTTCAATGGGTGTTCTCAACACAAGTATATAAGCAAGGGGGGGGGGTTCTGTTGTGATTTTTTCCAAAAAAAAGTACACTGGCCCGGAGAGTTCAATGCACTACAACTTAAGAAATCAGACACAATAAACAAATTCGCTGGCAAGTTCAGAAAACATCTTCATCAATTTGAAAACACATGCTCTGCAAAAAAAAATCACAAAGTGCACTGGGCCTCTCAGGGCCACCTTAAAAAAAGGGATTTATGCTATGTAGACCCAGCAGCTGCAGCAGCACAAGTCCAATACCTGATAATCTGCAGTTCCGTTGTTACTGAAAGTTTACTGAAACACCAATTCATTCAGAGATACATTACTACATACAAAGAAATTTGATATTGTGTTTTGCATAAATGTCATGAATTGTCGTGTTACACTAATTTAGTAAAAGACTTCCTAGAGTTGTTTTAGGATAGATTTTCTTGCTCTGTGCTTAGTAGGGATCACATGGCTGTACAATAATAAAACTATTACTGCTATAAGAGAAAAACTCAATGGTAAAAACACACACACATTATACATGCAGAGTAAAGAACAATAGACTCGTGCAAACTTTCTAAAGAAGAAAGTTGTCTGTGTGGCGCGAATGTAAATGTGAAAGGTTGTGTGTACACACAATGCATACAGACAGATGTCTGCTGTGTTTGCTCTGTGTTGTCACAGCCGGCCTGTATTAAAAGTGACAAGGGCCAGACATGACCTCTTTAAAGTGACAAACTGGGAATGAGTAGTCAGTATGGATTTTGTGTGTGTGAGTTTGTGTGTTCACATACTTTACAAACACACATTTTGGCTGAAGATGAATCTGGGCTCAAGTCACTTTTTTATGAGGAGAGGGATTAAAAGCTCTATATTTTAAGTAAAGACAATCCAAATGGCAGCAGAGCTTAACAAAGCCTTGGAGTCTCCTCCCTGTAAGCATTGTAATCTGTGTGTGATTAGTCTCTGTGATCTGAATGTATATTACATTAGAGCAGAGCTCATCCACACTAAGAAGCCAGCATGTGCTCAGAATATTGAAATCCATCTTAAATGCTCGAGTGATCATAACAAGAGATAGATTTTGGTGTTTTCATATCAAAGATCAAGTCCACACATGCAAGAACATTTATACACATACACACTCGACCCACCTTTGTCACCACACACTCAGTCCTCTCTCGCTCTCTGACAAATATCTCAGCCTGCAGCTGCACACTCTCCATCAGCCCTGAGAGTTTACAAGGATTAGGTATGTCAGTGCACTAGCTTCACCCGTCTAGGCACTTTCTCTCTCTCTCTCTCTCTCTCTCTCTCTCTCTCTCTCTCTCTCTCTCACACACACACACAGACACGCACACGTACAGATGCCAAAGTTGTTAAAAGCTGGATTAAGTGTTTCCCTGGGAAGGAGCAGTGTGTCCTCGCTGTGCTGTCAAGGTGCTGTCAGACAGCGCTTCTCCTCTCTCCTCCTTTGCCCTCCACTTATTGTCATAACTATGCTAACAACAGACGAACTGTGATCCACATGTAGAGTAGTGTAATATCAACAGTCTGAACTGCAGCTGAACTTGGCACAGTGGCTTTGGTAGGAGGAAACGGGTATGTACAGTGCAAACAGGGGCAAATCCCTTGGTTTTTACCTGCTTGTGATTGTAGTTGAGCCATATATCGATAGAGACATTCTTTCAGTTTCTGCCACCTCGTCAATGTTTTATATTAGAATGTGTTCGCATATCAATAATGCATTCCAAAGTCTGGCGGCAGTGATGGTCAATACCTGTGTGGTACAAGAGAATGTAAAAACAAAACTGTAAGACAGGAAAAAGGAGAGAAAGAGTAGGAATGGCGTTTTGGCTGTAATTAATGTGGTTTTTCAGCAGAGTCTGTGATTCAATTTGCATTTTAAATGTATCATGTATTACTATTACCTTTTCATGGGGTGTAAGTTAATTTCAGCAATAAACTATGCTTCCAATAATCCACCACTCTGAATAAATAGATGTGTTCCAACAGCTGTATCATGTCCCTGACATCACAGGTGAATGATGCTGAAGGCCAGTTTTTAAGGCCATTATGGGCCTGGTGCGCTGTATCAGTTTTACACCACGGATAGAAAGAGAGAGTGACAGAAAATTAAGTGCCTGGCAATAGACATGCAGCGAGAGCGAGAGGGAAAGAGAGGGAGGCAAGAAGAGGGAAAGGGAGGAGGAGAGGAACTTGAAGCTGCCTCCTAGCAGCCCAGACACAGTAAATCATTACCACCATAAACCACAGAGCCAATAAAAAGCATAGCCTCACCCGACTATAAGAACCAGAGGGAGAGGAGGAGAGGAGGAGCAGGGGGTATAGAAACAGATTCTCCCCATCTGGATTCATTACAGGAGAAAAAATAACTTCCCGCGGAAATACACACGAGTATATGCACAAAAAGACACAAACACACACAAACACACACAAATGCACACTATGTAGCCATATAATCACAATCAAGAAAGGCTCGAACATTTCAAAGACAAACATGTTTTTTCCTGTGGTCTAATAAAATTAAAAGTCGATGCCTCAGATGCCGGGCTGGCCCCGGAGCTGCCTGGCAATTAGAGAGCAGTAAAAAAGGGAAATGAGAAAAAGAGTGAAGAGAGAGAGAGAGAGAAAGACTGAGGGAGGGGTGTAGGGCTTGATAGAGGGAGGGATGTGCTGAATTACTAGATTGGGACCATGTGAACTCCCCGAGGCTAGGCGATGCATGGATGAAGAATTGGCGAGGAAGATTGGCGAGGGAGAAAGCACCAAACCGAAAGGGATGGGGACAAGCAGAGAGAGAAAAGGAAAGAGGCGGTTTAAAGGGTTTTGAATTGAAAATACAACACTTGCTCAAAATGCAGCGGAACGCTATAGACTTCAGTAAACCAAACCAATGTACAATGGCAAGAATGTCCTACTTAGGCAAAGCAGGAGCTAATGTAATGTTTTTGTGTGAAACCTAATAAGTGATTGAATGGGACTTTTGCATTCTCACCAGCTCCAGAGACGAGTTAATGTGGTAACCAAACATAGCCTTGTTTTTCTTTATTTTGATGAAATTGGCCAGGGATTCCTTCCAGAGATTGCCTCTTAAATTTAAACTGGCAGACTTTTCTGTCTGCTCAGCAGTGGTGGTTATTGCTGTTCATAGTAACAAGTCTATTTCCCTGCATTTCTCCTGCTGAAAAGCATCATTATTTTTTTTACTTCAGAGAATTTCTCCCTTTATTAATCGAGCAGAGAGCAGTTTAAGAATCAGAAATTTCAAATCCTACACTTACTTCTTTCTTGAGACAATCACAGGTAATCTGGGGTCATAAAATGAATGTCTGTTGATGGAAGAAGAAAATATGAGCACTTAGGGAGGTTAAACTTAATCTGTGAAGGTCTGTCAGGAGTCAGACGTAAATATAATTAGACTATAAGAGGAAAAAGATGCAGAGTGTAGTGGTTTATTGCTACAGCTGACACATTCAATATGAAAAACATTATAAAACCATATAGTGCTGCCAGATTCACTCACGGACGTTTCATTTAAATACAAAGTTTTTTTGTTGTTGTTTTTTACATTACATTTACATTACTGTGTCTGTGTGTGTGTAGGCACAAGTTAGTGTTTGCATCAGTGCACATTGTCTCATTACAACCAGCAACCCTGGGCCACAGCCTTAAATGTAGCCCCACTGGGCTCCGGTAAACTGAATTAGGCTAACAGGAACCATAGACAATTGCCAGGATGCAACACCGGGGACTGAACTTCCACTGAACCTCAGTATGAAGGAGCTCACTCTCTCTCTCTTTTGCTATGTGTGTGTGTGTGTGTCTTCTATGCAGCTCCCTCCCCGGTAACAGTGATCAAAAAGGAGAAGACATCACGAAACAGCGTCTCTCTCTCCTGGCAGGAACCAGAAAGGCCCAACGGCATTATCCTGGACTATGAGATCAAGTACTACGAAAAGGTTGGTGTAGAATATATCACTGTTAAAGCTTTGCCACATGTTCCTTTGAGCAAGGCAGTCCCATGAGCTCCACTTCTTATATGAATTGTTCAACATTTTAAGAAATACCCTCATTCGCAGTTTGATGGGAATGATCAGGCTGGTAAATCTAAGGCTGCAGCCAGTACATAATCACATGTAATGTGTTAATTAGTGGAAGTTATAGTTATTGGATTTTGTTATATTCACACAGAGTCAGACAAGCTGTGTCATCCATGGAAATATAAAGGAAAGCTGAATACCATATTCAAAGATGGTTCCACATTTATTACCATGAAAGCTGCTCACTGGGTAATAAGCCAAAACAGTCTCCACAGGCTTCCTCACATTTCTCTGTTTTTGGGCCCAAAGGGTGTGTGTCATGACAGTCCTCCTCCAGCTAAACAGGGAGTGAGTGTGCACATCTCAGCACAAGAGTTACAGTTTTTCTTACTAACTTGGCCAAAAAGGAGACAGAAAACATTTCTTTAGACAAACAAGTGCACAGTTTGTTTGATTGTTTTTGTTCCTCACAGATTAGAATGTGTCTGATGCCAAATGTTTGTTCAGAAAGATCATATTACCCGTACAAGTAGTTGAGATTAGATTTGATCAGTTTGAATCCTGATCCTAGGTTTGAGTTTAAGTATTTGAATAAAAATGTTGTTTCTCACATTTATGTTCACACTTAAAAATACCTTAAAGCCATTATGGCTTCATTATGGGATGAGAGTGAATCAAACCATTTGAATGCAGTCTTGTCTGCAAATCTGAGTATCCTGGTTATGTTTGTTTCAAAGGTATTTCATCATTTTTTTGGTCTGTTTGGGGGTTTTTTTTCCACTGGAATTTTTGTCACACATAAGTGATAAACACTGTGCAAACATGGCGTGAACACAGTGTTGTCCAGGATCTCTAACTATAACAAGCCAAAAACAGTCTCATGGTTTTTATTGTTTTTATTTTTGTTTTTTGTTTTACCATCCTGTGTCCTCTCCTCCCTTCTCTAATTCCATCCATCCTCACAACTCCTCCTCTTTCCATTCTTCACTCTATCCTCTCCTCTTCCTCCTCTTGTTTTTCTTTCGTTGCCATTCCTCTGCTCCCCAGTCTACCCCTCTCTCTCTTTATTTTTACCTCTCATCTCCCCTTCTATCTCTCATCCTGTCCTCCTCTCCGTTCCTCTCCTTAATGGAGACAAGTTTTATGGCAGACAGTAAATGTGTCTGTGGGGTCGCTCATTCCTCTGTGAGGGAAATTAGTGCAGAACGAATTACACTGGCTTTCAGCGCCAATGCTGTGCTATGGCTGACATTTGATGGTGAAATTAACCGTGGATGCAAGTTTAATCACTCTGGCAGATTCAGTGTGTGTCTGTGTGTGTATGTATGTGTGTGTCCCAGATCGCAGTTTGCTTGAATGCCAACAGTGGCCCCTAATCTCTTGATTAGTAGGCCGACAGAAGCTGCTTCCTCTCTAAACTCTTCCCTGCTCAGCCATCCTTACCTAAGATGTTAAAACAAGGCCGGGAAACAGCAAGAGGAAAAGTTAATGACTGATACTGGGTCAGAGCTCAGTGCAGGTCTGATTCTCAACTGTGGTTTTTCCAAACGCAAGCACATGCTCATCCAACACAAGTGCATATTCATACAAAGGAAGGGAAAATGTAGGAGGGGAGCATAAAGAAGAATCTGTGTGATAAACTCCCTGGGCATTTGCACTGATCCCAGTTAATCACATCGTCGCTCAGGAATTATCGGAGACACCGCTGGGACAGACACACAAACACAATCACATACGCACACGCATGCACACACAACCGAGCTCCCAGAAGATTCTCCACAGCAGCCACACACACCCAGCCATTTTAAACCCCAAACAAAAGGCTCTCCCATGCAGAAGAATGAACTGGGACAACCAGGGGAGACCCCCATGACAACCCAGGACAGAGGCCTCTCGGCGTGGCAGGCAGAGGGACGCTGACGACCTCAAGCATGCCAAAGATCAAGGCCACAGGAGGACAAGAGTTGGAGCACAAAGTACCCACACCAAGACCACACCATGACTCAGTTATGAGGCAGACAGAGGCTCACACGTACACACAGACATAATTGCATGCACACATAAACAGGATGGTGAAACAGAACACACAAACAGATGGACAGAGATTAAAAGAAAGAGCTTTTAGCAAGAAGAAGATGTTGAGATCTGCACCATCAGACAGACTCTGCTTTTCTGTGTTTGTGGTTTTCTCTGTCTGTATTTACACAAGTTTAAAACAGACATACAGAGTGTACATTATCATGTAATCCAATAGCAAGTTACCAATGGCTCGAGCTTCCCTTATAGTAGAGAAGTGAAGATTTTGCCAACAACCGCACAACATCCCTCAAAGTGCTTTCATGTAAAAGATGGAAAAGTCAATGGAACTGATTTTTCAGTGGTGGCCAGCAAAGTCATGCAGATACATCTCTGTTTTGCTTTAGAAGCAGTTAAAAGTTGAGATATTTCTTGTATCTCTTTTTTTAGGGGGGGGTGCCTTTAATTGATATGATAGTTGAGAGAGACAGGCAATGGGTAGGCAGAGAGAGGGGGAATGACATGCAGCAAAGGGCCACCTGATTCAGGATTCGAACAGGGGCCTGCTGCAACGAGGACTGTAGCCTCTGCATATGGGGCACCTGCTCAACCCACTGAGTTTAATGGCGCCCCAAAAGTTGAGATATTTCATCGACAACATGTAAATCAACAAGTGGCTTTCCCCACTGTGAGCATTGATATGAGGCAGAGCAAAAATATGATTCATATCACAATAAATCCTACATTCTAATTGGACACCCATCTGTACCTAATAGATCATTTCACCTTAATGTTCCCCCATTATTAGAAGCCCCCTGACAATGTCTGAGCTACAGAAGCATTAAAAGCCAGTATCATAAATAATTCTCAATAATCAATAACAGCTATTATTTCCAAGATATTTAATATTACACTCAAAACCAGTGATTTAAACACTGAAAACGCTTCTAAAGTTCCTGTCCAAAGTAGACAAAGAAGACAGGAATGATCACATTACCATCACTACATTTGTAACAAATTAAAAGGAAAAGCACTTGGAACTGGTGCTCTGACAATACCCATAATATACTCGTCCATGATGATGATATTGCAAGCTCACTGTTGAGAAGCCACTGACAAAGTGATGAAATATGAAATGAAATATGAAATGAAATAAAAGTAGTTACTTTGGATTCAGCCAACCTATATACTGAGCTGACGGCAGAGAAATATCAGTTATTGTAGGAATATTTTAGGTAATATAGTGACTTATGTAGTAGAATGTAAAGTGTGTTACATTTAACTCTATGTATAAACACTGAACGCAAAACTGCTCTCTACATAATAGAGATAAGATAATGTGATATAAAATACAAATATTAAAGAAGATATAGCAGAATATGAAATGCTTCTATTTTTTGAATAATTCAGTAGTTACCAATAACACAACCTCTATACTTTAGTCTTTCATGCAGCCTTGTTAGGAATGCATCTGTGCTGCTTTCATTACACAAATACAAGTATGGTTAACAGCAAATTAACGTTTAAGCTAGTTGTTAATGGATGAACAATGCAAGGATCCAAGGAAGTTTGGCTGTGTTTTTTTTTAGGAGGTTGATGGATGTAAGTGGTAAACTGAAAATCTGCAAATCTCAAAGTAATGCTACAGTAAACTTTTGAGAGGTTTGCAATATTAGTAGCTGGTACAGGACATGCCAGAAAAACCCTCGTAGCTCATTATTTTTAATCAAATCCACCTAACCAGTGTTTTGCCTCTTGCTTTGCCCACAGCTCTTTTCCACCAGCACCAACCACCACCTCACACAATCATGAAACCAAAGGCCCATGATTGTCTATAGTGTTGGGGCTGCACACATCTTATGTATCCTATATATGGGACTTCTTTGGGAATGTTTGGTGATGTTCTTGGGAATTCCCAACCAGACAGCTTCCCAGAAGATGAGAGGTGTTTCATCTTTGGAAATCCCAGGCCAACTGTATGATCGGTCACTTTAACAGGCTAGAGGGTGCTCTGCAGCCGAAAAGGTTTTTTCAAGTGCACTTTGTGAAAATAGAATTTGTGGGAATACACTTCGCTGATTGTTTTTGCATGTTTTATCACCATCATCTAAAGAGCAGAGATAGAGCTTCAAATCCACTTTAATTTGGGCTGTTTATTTAGTTTTAGGTCAAAGGAATGCTGGAAGTCTGAAACTCTATTTACAAGACTCCCACTGTACAGTACATCTCCTGTTTTTGAGTCTGTATGCTTCTGCATCTATGACTCTGTGTGTGTGTCAGCGTCATACAAGCTATAATTTGCTACAGCTTTGTTTACACTATCAAAGCAGAACGTAATACAGAGGTCATTCTGGTGAGACACACACAGACCCACACACACACGCACACACACACACACAAGGGGAATATCCACAATCACACGGCTTGTTTGGCTGCAGTACGCATAGAGGAGAGGTGTCTGACCTGAGTGTCCTCTCTGCCTCTCTTTCTCTCTCTCTCTCTCTCTCTCACGCACACATATAAAGGTGCTTGAGCGACACACCTGTGTATGATTATCAGGGATCACGTGCCGTCCTGAACGCTGACCGATGACAAGCTGGGAGGAGATTTATGGTTTCGATGAAGAGCTGTCTCAGTGCAGGTCTGGTGTATCGGTTACCTCCTCCCACACATACCAGTTTAAAAAGCTTTGTGCACCATAAAACTCTGATCCACTCCATTAATGGGCGTGAAGTTTCTTTTGGACGCTGCTTGTGCATGTGTGTGTGTTTCTGTGAGTATTTATGCCGCGGAGTCCCTGTTAATAACTGGGTCTCGAAAGCAAAGGATCTGACACCGGACAAGTTTTTCGCCTTGAATGATTTTTATGAGCTTGGCTGTGTTGCAAAACATGTAGCTCATTTTTAGGATTGTTGAAGTCATCGCTAATAGGTTGTCATTAAGATTTAGGATGAGCTTTGTCCCACTTCTCTCCCATCGAACCTTTGTTTCATGGCATTGAGCATGGTAATGATATAATTGCAGGCCTGTCTAGGACATCAACGGCCTCAGCAATTTTCACTCTGGACAATTTAAATGGACTACGAAGCACAGACAGAGAAACATGACAATTGTTGACAACCGTTTTTGTTCAAGCCATAATTTAGCCTCCCCAAATGTCTAGTTTAGCCCTCCTGCAGATTTCTCTGCCAGTCAGTTTGACACAACACTTCCAAAGTGGTGACAGTGTCACCACTTTGTATCATTTGAATATTTCTTCATTTAGTATGTCATATGTTGAGGTTAGCTTCAGCATTTTTGCACTGTTGTTGCCTTCTGTTTAATGCTACCTCATGTCCTACACAACTCCTTGGTACTGACAGGCTGCCTGATGTAATTTAATGCAGCCTCAGTATTGTCTTTATCACAGATATTGATTTCATGTCATCTTTGTTAAAAGCAGATGTCAAGCTAGTATTGGAAAATGCATTTTAGTCACCCATTATTAGTAGTAATTATTTATTAGTCATTAAATATAATTGTTGTTTAATCTGTTAAATGTATCTCCCTCTTGATGCCCGTGTTTCATCCGACCAACTATGAAGCATACAAAAAAATGTAAGAAAACTCTGACAGCTTCACTGGATTGGCTCCTCCCGTTATTCTACCTGTGAAAATGTCACTGCACAGAGTAATTTCAAAGGGCTACTTTCTGTCTTTTCTCTTCTGCATCTATCTGCCACACTCTCATCTTCTCTCTTTCACTTTTCCTTCCTCTCACATCTGGAAACAATATACCAAATGCAAACCTGGTGTGTAAATCCTCCTGTTGTTTTATCAGTGAAGATCAATAGGGGAGAAGTCATAAAATATAAAGGCCATAATTCATCAGATTGGGAAGAAAGCTGCCAAACTGTCTGGGAAATATGTGTGTGTGTATGTGTGTGAGAATGTGCAAATACATGTATACTGTGTTGTACTGCACCTATTGTATTATGTATGTTTTCATTAGCTGGTTGAACCTCGACTAAATAGTTGTTGTTATTTTATCTCTTTTTCTTTTCTTTTCTTTTTTTCTCAAGCAGTGCCAGCAGCTGTCTCACAAATATTTCATTCCTCTCACTATCTTTCTTTTCTTCTGTCCTTTGTGTCTTACAGGAGGAGCAGGAGACCAGTTACACTATCCTCCGTGCCCGGGGTTGTAATGTGACTCTGAATGGTTTGAAGCCCAACACTGCCTACCTGCTGCAGATCAGAGCTCGCACTGCCGCTGGATACGGAGCCAGCAGCCCCAGCTTCCAGTTTGAGACCAGCCCTGACTGTAAGCTCAGTGCAGAGGGGAAGCTTTACAGTTACTGCTTTACTGCTGCAGTAGAATAGAGCTGGACTGATATGTTGGGACACAGGGCCAATACTGGCCTATATCAAATAACTGATAATGAATAGTGAGATTTTATTACTGTTCTGATCGCAAACCACACAGTTACAGATGTTTGTTTTTTTGTCCTGCAGGGTTTTCAAAGAGTCTTTGTGTCCAGTGGTCTATCATTGTGACTTTTTACTGTTGTATGAACAGTCTGTCATTGTGAGGGAACATTTTTTCCATGAAACTGACCAACAACACAACAAAACCTTCCCAACAGTTCTTATATTCAGTTTTATGGTACATGAACTTTGTTGGAAAGGTCAACAAGAGTTTAAACAACATCTCATATGCCTTTAAGTGCATATAAGCTATAAGTGCAAAATATTTGTTTGTTTTAATGTTCAGTGTATTTATTGCTTGTATATTTTTTTCATGGTATATGTTCTCTCCATGAAACCTTTTGAATTTTGCATTGAATTAGTATTTGTTATTGATAATATTTCATAGACAGTAAAAGTGGTTCATAATTGATGTGTTAATATATTTTATTTTTTTATTTTTTCTCACTCATTACTTTTCCCTCTATGTCTTTCAGCAGCCTTCTCTATCTCCAGTGAGAGCAGCCAGGTTGTTCTCATCGCCATCTCCTCTGCCGTGGCCATCATCCTCCTCACCGTGCTGCTCTACGTCCTGATTGGCAGGTCTGTCTATCACTCACATGACTTGACTCTAAATTGTAGGGCGACATCTGCAATCACAGCTCTCCTTTTGCCTGTTACCATCAGTGGCACAAAACAACACACTGTAAATGTTGTTGCCCCCGCCCTCACTACTTTTCCTCTGTATGTCTGCAGTTCCCATAAAACACACGGTAACCCATGTATATAGGTGTGTCAGTATGTTCATTGGAGTGAGCGAAGAAATGTGTGTATGTGTGTGTGTGTGTGTCCTTTGTGTGTGGCTAAAGTTGGCAGTCAGTACTGTTCAGAGAGAGTATAAATCCATGGCTCATTATAAGACTTACTGATCCTCTCTTGGCTTATAAGAGCTGGGATTACACTCACACTCACACATACACACACGTACACAAACACACACACAGCTCTCCCTAGCCTCCAGGCTGGGCCACATCTTATTGGAAGATGTGGCACTATTTCTGACCTTTCTCTGTTTGGATTGGCAGGTTTTGTTGCCGCAGCAAATCCAAACATCCTGATGAGAAACGACTGCACTTTGGCAACGGCCACTGTAAGTACTGGACTCAGTTTCCCCCTCAAGCCCGGTTCGATCCATCCCCTCTGCTCTTTACTATTCACGCGGCTCAGAGAGGTAGATGTAGTTACATTATTGGGAGTGTCATAGTTAAGTTTGAAAGGACATCTTTGTCAGAGCATTTTCACACCACCAAACCAATGGTGGTTGTTTTAGAGCTGATATGTCAATGCTTGAAGTGGTTTCCCCTTTACTTCGGTTCGTTTGGTCATATGAGAAGACAGTAATCGGACCGAGACCATATTGAGAAGAAGGTTTCTCGGTCCATTTGCAAACCAATCCCGAAGGCTTTATTCGGAAAGGGAACAAGTTCAGACCGTTCCTGTGGCCAGATCCAGCAAGTACTGAGAATTAAGCTTTAAACTATCCCTAATTATAGTGTTTACTCCTGAGAAAAGGCCTTTCCATTGATACATATTTTACCAGTGATGAAAAAGCTTCATTCACGTCATTATATATATTTAGAATTGTGTGAAAGACCAGGTAAAAAGCTTATCCCTTGATCAACCAACACAACAGGATGAAAGATTCCTCACACTTAACGCTCACCCTTCCACCTTCTGTTTAATTTGTATACAATGTGTTATTTATTAGGAGTTCTCCTATCTTTAATCTTGACCCATGCATTGGCCCCAGAGCTGAACTGAACAGCGTCTTTCTGCTCCTTCATGAGTAGTTAAGGTGGTTCAGATGCAGTGTGTAAAAAAGACCCCACTGTGAGCAATAAAATACAACTTTATTGCTAAAAAAAAACAGGTTCACACATTCACATTTTTCATGTATGTCCTAAAACAATACTCATAAGCACATGGGCCCTATACATACTGTACTGGCCATGAAAAAACAAAATCCAGAATCTTCTTTCTGTCTGTGCACAGACAGATTTTCAAGTTTAACTTAGACAACTCCAGTGGGTTGAGCTGCTCATACCGAGTTAGCTACTTATATGTCGGTATGGCAAATCTGCTCCATGTTAGTAACTGTGTGTTTATCCGGCCTGGAGTTTCCTAAGTGAGATTTATTTGAACATATAAAAGCAGTTTTCCTTGGAGACGTGCCATATTGTTCAACTTAGCAGCATCTGAGAGCCACTGTTATTCTAACATACAATTTACTGTTTAACTGCCCCCTGTTGAAAGCTCATCCTGACCTGTTCACCAGAACTCATTTACTGACACACAGAGGACTATGGCATCTTCAAAGTTTTATTCAGTACACACAGCAGACACCAGTATTTTCTTGTGACCACTGATTTATATTGTATAGCTGAACGCTGCTAAGGAGTAAAGTCCTTACAAAGTTTAAAGTCATTAACACAAGTAGAGGATATATGGATGTGAACACACACACACACACACACACACACACACATAGAGGGACAGAGTTTTTAAATAGTCATTAATTGAAACTGCTCTCTGCTGCTGCAGTGCGTCTGCCGGGTATCAGGACCTACGTGGACCCCCACACATACGAGGACCCGAGCCAGGCTGTGCATGAGTTTGCCAAAGAGCTGGATGCCTCCTGTATCGCCATCGATAAAGTGGTGGGAGCAGGTGAGAATGGACAAATGAAATCATGGTCATCGTTCTTTGCAAAATCCATTTAATTTAATTCATAACACTGACAAGGCATTTTTGAAATACATATCTTCCACTCACTTTGAATATGTTAAACGTAACTCTTACATGGATTCTCTCTGAATTGTGCAAAGTTTTACCAGTTAACTATCATCTTATTGAATGAAACAGGGACATAGATTAAAATACCTTGGCTCAGTAAAAGAGCAGGTCTCCAGTTTGCTGGAGTCGTCAATGCAAAATTGTATAAGTGCAGAAAAAAGGGACTGAGGAGTCGGTCCAGTTAAAAAGAAAAAAAAGTATAGAAATAGAAAATAGATTTAGGGAAATAAATGATTTCTTCCTTTCCCCGACCTCTTTCCCGCTCTCACCTCAGAGTCTTTCCTTTGCTTTCTTACTCTTTCATGCTCTATTAAAATGACAAAGGCACACCAAGTGTATAAGCACGCAGAAAAAATGACGTGCATGTACCACTCCTATATATCCTCATTTTCATAGCAGCAGGCTAGGTTAACTATGTGCCATATACCACACAGCTGGGAAAGAGAAAGCATTTAATGCCCCAGCTGGATGTCCCTTCTTTCCAGTCCCACTCTATAATGGAGGGAAAGACGGTGAAATGAGAAGTTTTTCTCTCCCTTTCCTTTTTTCTTCCTTCGTTTTCTTGTCTTACCATTTTTACCTGATGCTCTAGTCCTAAATTCTAATAATGGCAACAGTAAAACAAGCTTCCTCTCTTCTCGTCTCCTCTTCTCTCCTCCCCTCCACTCCCGTCCCCTCTCTTCCCCTCCCCTCTTCTCGTCTCCTCTCCTCTCCTCTCCTCCCCTCCACTCCCGTCCCCTTTCTTCCCCTCCCCACCCCTGTCCAATCCTCTCTTCTCCTCTCTCTCTCCCACTGTACTCCTTGATAAGTTGAGCAGGAGTGCAGACGGGAGGGTAAAGCATTGTGATTCATGTCGAGTGCAGGCAGAATAGATGGAGACTAAACCACACAGCGCATAACAGCAGGCTGGTCTCCAGAGTCCCAGCAGCTCTCCACACTGTAAAGCTGTCAGGACGGCCCGACAGTTTAATACCTGACTCCACATCGGACTCCTCTACACCCCACAATGCATATTTCATAGTATATATCAGAGACAAAGCATATTTATCTCTATAGAGGGGGAGGAGGTAGATATTGATCTTTTTTAATAGAAATCAAATATGGGCAAGTCAATATCGTCCACTTCTCGTATGAAGTATTGGTGTTCAGTTTTTATTCGCAGTAGAATCTGTCAATACTACACTTTCTGTGGGAAATCCTTCTCCTGATTTCACACAGCATTAATCTGCCAGACAAGTTCAAGGGAAATGTTCATGAATTAATATATGACACTGAGAATGGTTACATAATGATACATATGCTGTAGGCTGCTGTTTTTTGTTTTGCTGTTTGTTTCTAAATATTGGATTTTTTTTTCTTTTTATTTCAAAGCTTGTTAAAAAATAATAATAAAAAGGATGTGTTAATATACAGTGCAGGCCCTGTATAAAAAACTGGAATTAATTCCAGTGTCAAATATTTAATATTCTTGGTTGAAAAGTATCTGTATCATCTTTCTAAAACCAGTTGAGACAGAAGAAGTTTACTATACTTTTATATTATACACTATAATGCACATAGTGCAGAACTGAGACAATGTATATTTCTTTTAGCATCTCTCTATACAATGTAAGTAAGTCTACTTTATATATAATGCAAAGCTACTTTGTTATCGCCTTATGTCTTTCTTAGTAACAAGTAATTGGCTTGTTTTCACTGGCATGAAGTGTTAGACGATTGGAGCTACTTGGGGCAACTGTTTTGAATCATCCAGTGCTGACATTCATTATAGAAATTACACCTTTTCACTTCAGCCAAGACAAACTAATGATAATTTTATTAGCATTCAACAGCTACAGCTCCCTTGAGGCTATGGCACTAATTGCTAAGACTCCTGGGAAAGAGATTAGCCAGGAACAGGAGTGGGTCTTGAACGCTTTAATTCTATTTTAGCTCAAGAAAATTGGACTTAAACAACATGATGTAAACATAATGTCCATCAGCTTGAATGCAGGATACTACCCCTCTGTGTGATTTTTATGAACAATATACAACATGCTTCTTATTTCCCCTGCCTCAATCCCCATCTGTCTTCATTAAACATGTTAACAACACTTTGATCATATTGCCAATCAGTGATTGTGTGTTAAAAGACAGATCACATGCTCCACTCTGCTTACATGGGTCAGACGTTAACATCAAAGTGGAATACCTACCCTGCTCGCAACAGGAAAGGAGTGAGCGTCCCTAATCAAGCCTTATTAGACCGTGATCTTCTTTCCCGGAGTGACCACATAAAAAAAGTTGCGTTGGTCTGGCATGTCTGTCCACTGCTGAGGGCCAGAAGAACGGAGCAGAGCAGGAAAGGACAGGCATGCTCTTGGTATTTGAATTTGGTTGTAATTATTCTGGCTAAGTTCTTCCAGACCCTGTTGCTTCAAGTCCAAGGTCTGACCCGTGCTCTCTGATCCAGGGCTGCTATGGGAAATGATTGTACAAGACAGAGAGAGATCTGCACATGTCTTCGCACTGACATCACCACGCATGAGCGCACTCAATATGCATATACATTATGGAATTACACACACACACACACACAAACACATAGGCACAGCTCACACACTCCACTCATCTTGTACAGTCCAGCCAAATCCCTGTCACCGGCTGTAACATGGCCGGCTGCCTTTGAAGTGGCCAGCCTGCCTACACAGCTTACCGTACCTTGTGAACACATACACACACACACACACGCATGGGGGCTTCCATAAACACACACATCCCCTCACTGGCAAGGAATGCTAATTGATCTCTCCCAGAGTTGGGGATGTTGAGTCATGCAGAGTTTTAATTTGACATAGAAAGAGTTGAAAGGTCGTTGTGCTCTCTGTTCAGTTTGGAGTTGTTATCTGGACTGTGGAGTTTGGTGGATCAATCTCAAAGTTTATTACGACTGCTGTCATTGCTATTAGTTAATGCTTGAATTATTTCTTGACCACTTTTAATCAGTAAAGGTATCTATTGGGTTTGGAAATAAATTACTCCATGATTAAGATCCTTTTTGATCTTCAATTTTGGCACTAAACGTTCCTCAGTTGCTTTTTCCTTGTTTACCAATTCTTAGCAACAGAGCTGATGAATGTAGTGTTAGCACAACCCATGAGAAGACCCAGACTGGAGAGGTTTCCTTACAGTTTATTGCATTTGTGTTTCCATAATTAATTAATTACAGATGAAAAAGTTCTCTGAAGTAATAAATTATGAATGTTAATGTATTAGCTTCACACAACAACCGTCCTGAAAGCGCAATGCAGCTTAATTTCTCATAGATTTACGCATGGACGAACATTTGGACCATTTCTTACCCCAAGGCTTTTATGGTGATACAGTAGCTATAAGTCATTAGTCAGAGAGCTGACATCTAAACTTGTGTACAGTATCATCAGGATTAAATGTCTTCACTCTATTTTATTACATCTTCCATGACTGTGTAATTTTCTTTCTGTAGGTGAGTTTGGCGAGGTGTGCAGTGGTCGCCTGAAGCTGCCCAGCAAGAAGGAGATCTGTGTGGCCATCAAGACTCTCAAAGGAGGATACACAGATAAACAGAGGCGGGACTTCCTTGCTGAGGCGTCAATCATGGGACAATTTGACCACCCTAATATCATCAGGCTGGAGGGGGTGGTGACACGCAGTAAGTGCATACACTCGTGACATTAAGGCGAGCTGGATGGATTTACCACGGCAAGCCAGTCTTGCTTAAAGTTCATCAAAGTTATTTAAATTATTTATTTTGGGTTAAAATAGATTATGGTAAAATCCTTCAAATGAAATAGAATGAGCTACAAGATGTTATCAGGAACTAATACACCTTGGATAATTATAACTGCGTCTGTGGAAATAGTTCACTACTAATATAAAAATGCTGAATGTGTATTAGAAGAAAAAACTGATAATATCAGTTTTTTCTTCCATATATTACAAAATAAATGTGGATACATTATTTGATTTCATTAAGACATATGGTGTCATTAATACTGTGGCACTGAAAAATAATGTTCTCTTGCTGATCTAACAAGGTGCAATGAATGATGGGTAATCTTGCTATAGTCTGATGACCTGTTAATCAATTCTTCCCTGCAGTTTCACGTCTTAGTTAAATTAGCTGCGTGACATGATCCGTCCACTTTGCAGGGAACCACCCTAGGCGATCAGAACGCAGCCATAATTTGCATTCACGTTGCATCGCAGATCCAACATCTCCAGAGAGTCTTTTTTTTTTTTACCGATTCTGGATTTGCTATTGTCTTTGACAAATGGCTCTAAAGTGGCTGACACTTCTGTGAAAGAACGCAGGAGTTTTATTGAGTTGCCGTGGTGTAAATCTCTGCAGATCAATGTGCTCTGATCAAAGCCTGTGTCCAAAGCGGGCATAAATCCATAAATCCATATCTCTGACTCGCTCCCCTCTGGGCCTCTTTATAAGACTATCATTAGCACACAGAAGGCCTCTTTAAAAAGGAATGACTGCAGAAAAACGGGAAATAATGAGTCTGAACTTTGTCGCTGAGAAACGGGCCTGGTCTCTATTTCTCCCTGCGGCACCAGGCTTGTTAAGTAGTTCTGCCAGTATGGTTATTCTAAAGAGTAGAATAAAATACCTGGAGAACTTTGCCTCATTTCATTCTCCTCAATTTTCAGTTCTACATATTTTTTCCTCATTTGTTTTGTTTTTCATCTCCCCCTCTGCAGTGTAATCTCAGAACTTTAATTGCTTCCTGCCTCTTAAATTTGCATTCGCTGACATATTGGCGTGTTTTCTTTTAATCACAATCACCAAGATTTCAAAGTGTGCTGTCTAAATGGCCACAGATGGATATTCTAATCATGTTGTTTTAATCAATTAATTAAAGATCTTTTTTCTCTGTTTCACTCGTGGAAATAGAAATAGAAATAGAAATAGAAATAGAAATAGAAATAGAAATAGAAATAGAAATAGAAATAGAAATACTGTATCTGCCCTCTTTGGTGCAGAGGTGAAACATTGCATCAGACTTTTAGCAAAAGTATTTAAAAAAACCCAGCAACAATAACAACAAAAAACATACTTGCAAGTGGTCTTCAGTTGAGTCTTCCTTAAATTTTGTATGTTTTTTTTGTTTTGTTTTTTTTAGAATTAGCAAATAAACAACTTTTATGGTGAGTAAACTAAAACTTGTGAAGGACACCAGAGGTAAAATCCCTCTTAAAAAGATTTTACAAACAATGTACATTCAGTCAGTAGTCTGAGCCTTGCTCCGAGGTCTTTGTTATTCAGCCTTGAACACAGTGTATCTTGAAATTGAAAGAGAGCTGTTTGTATGTGTGTAATCTTTCATCCACAAGACTGTTTGTGTAATACCTCTCACACCACTCTTCCTATTCATGTCCAGTCAGTGAGATATGCTGCAGTAACACAGGAATAGGTGGGATTCCTTTAACTGTGTGTGTGTGTGTGTGTGCGTGCGTGCGTGCATGACATTTGGAGGGATACCCTGAACACATGTGTTTGAGGTACAGCAGTAAGAGTTCAGGACATAGATTTAGGAGCACCATTTGATATGCTCTCATTCTCTCTCTCTCTCTCACTCACACACACACACACACACGCGCACACACACACACACACAAACACACTCACACAAATACACACACGTACATGCTGTAGGGTGATGTATTAAGCTGCTCCTGTTAATTCTTAATAATCCTGAGACTTTCACACCCCATTTACCTTGCTGCTGCTTTTGGCTGATCCACAGGCTGCATATTTGTGAGCATACACACTCACACACACACATAGCCATGTACTGTTTTTTTTCCTGCACTCATACACATAGATCCACATTTACACACACACTCGTTCATGGAATAAAGGGGCTTTGGGGCCTTTATCTTTGCTTCCAATGTTGGGAATAGAGAGAGAGAGGGAAGGGAAGTGGACAGCGGGGAGGACCGTGTGTGAGTTCCCGTCTGTGACTATAAAACCTGCCCACTGGTAAACGGAGCGATTCATCACAGCCAACTGGATCTGTGACTTATCGACAGTGGTTAAAAACTGGAAAACATAACAGTATTAATTTATTAAGTTCTGTAATTACTGTAAAGTAAAGCCATAAAAAGTTGTCTACATTGTGAGGTGTTGTCAACAAACTGGAAGTAAGAGTATTGTTTTTTAATTTCAACAATACTGGCTTAATTTACGCAAAAAAACAAACAAACTCTCTTGAGTATTTTCCCGAACCTGTTTGCCTAGACAATTTAATTTCTTTTTTTTCTTTCTTTTCTGCGTGTGACTCATGAGGACCTTTTGAATTGTAATTCACACCAGATCTGGTTTCATCAAAGACAATGAGTCAGCCAACTTCGATCGTTATTAATTAAAAGTTTATGTTTTTTCCAGTGAGATTAATAGACTTGTTTCTTTTAACAACCGATTCCTTCACCCTCTTCACTCAGCT
>OMNW01017058.1:51613-63224 GCA_900303245.1 Selene dorsalis
CGAATACAAGGAAATGGGGTGGGTAGGGTGATGGGGGAAAGACATGTATGGATGACAGTAGTACAGAGTAAAGGTAGGTTGAGAATGAAAGTAGAAAAGGGGAGGTAAAGGGGATGAGAGGACACATTAATCTGAATAAAAAGGAGAAGAAGCATACGGCTGGTGGGAAGTCAAGAGTGAGGCAGGGAGAACTGGCCCATCTGGGACACAAATAAGTCCTGACACAGACGCTGTTAATTTAACAATGGCTGATTTAAAGGTTTCTTAAAGAGACATTTTTTTCTTTTCTTCCCCACTAATAAACCTTGTGTTGGCCGTAGTCTGATCAGGTACAGATGATAGCAGGCAGCGTGGATTTACAGCCAGATCTTCCACAGAAATAAAGATGTCACACTTTGACAGCTGACCTGCTGGGGCCTTAAACTATGACTAAGATCATCTCATTCTGCTGTGCACATGAGTGTGTGTGTGTGTAGGTGTGTGTGTGTGTGTCTGTGTGTCTGTGTCTGTGTGTCTCTGTGTGTGTGAGAGAAGGAGAGAGGACAGCCTGGTCCCCATCAGGGGCCATGAACATCTAGATCTGCTTTAAGTCAGTTTCCAGCCCTCCCTGTTTACTCCCTCTGACTTCCAGAGAATAAATCATAGATCAGTGTGATATGTGCACATGAGAGACTTTTTCTTTGTTCTGTACTCCTGTTGTGCCACAAACAGAAGCATTGCACTCATTACCGAGTAAAACATCTAAACATCTAACATGATGCGACCACAAACTGAAATCTTGTGTTTCTGTCACAGGTAAACCCGTCATGATTGTCACAGAATACATGGAGAATGGATCCCTGGACAGTTTCTTAAGAGTATGTAACAACAAACACAAACACACACACACACACACTTGGATTGTACTAAATGGATCATACAAGTAAAAAAAAGAAGAAAGTCTGCACCTGCACTACACTCAGTCCAGAGTTCAGTTCAAACATCACACATCAGGTCACTCTTTCTGGTGAGCAACTCAGAACATTGCTTTTACATTTTAAGAATGCCATCGTTGTATAAAGGTTTCATCTATCAAATGTGAAACTATGACATTTGGTTCAAACGGCTGTTAAAACGCTGAAAAATCCAACTATTTACCATGAAGCCCAGGTATGAAAACATGGAGTAGCAGAGTTGGAGAAATAGCTGTACAGATAAATCTGAACTCAATAAATTTAAATGTTTCCTCTGGGCTCTGTCAAGTAGTAGAAGTGGCCAAAAATAATAATAATAATAGTAAAAATACCTAGTATCAGAGAGAAGCTGATTCTGACTGTTTCTGCTGCACTGTCAATATAGGGCTCATCAAATTCTACAATTTTATGAACTGTATCCTCACTCCCCAGTCTGAAGTGAATTTGCTACTTGCCATGCCTATTTGTCTCTTAAAGAGGGAAAGACCTGCCTCACTGAAATTAGCCAAAGCAACACAACAGCCAAGCCGCACTGGCATGAAAGCATATGCACTGATGCCTGTTTTAGCCCTTTTCCACGTGTCTGCACAGTGTCCAGACACATACAGCAGGAGTAGCTTTTGTTTCTTGAAATTTTCCCAGAGGCCTGCACTTTATCATTGAGAATGTGTCATCTGCGCAAACACACTCGAGCAAATTCATAGCATATGCATTATAGCTTATGTCTGTGTTCTGAATCTGCGAAGCTTTGAAGTGACTAAGCCAGGTGGTCTGGCCACTAATTGCTCGGAATGAAATGGGAGGTGAGGGAGGACACGGTTGGTTTTCACAGGGAAAACACACTCATCATGCCATCATCTTGCAAATGCGGTGGTATGTGAGCACCAAAGGAGGTAAATGCAAAGAGCAGCAGACAAACTGTACAGACAAAAATATGGAAGATGTAGACAGCAACAAATATTCAATCAACCTGAGCCCTTCATCTCTCCTCTCTTTATATGTCCTTCACATTCAGGCAGCAGCAAAGCATCACAGAACACAGAGGCTTATAGTCATAAACACTTGCCAGTGTAAACACTCCTGTTTGCCAATGAAAACAAAAAAAAAACTGTTTCATGGCCAGTCTGTGTTTGAATGTTGCATCATCTAACCCCTTTGCAAACAGTTTTTAGAGCTATCAAAATAGACTGGATAAAGGAAATTGGGCTGTCAGTATTTGAATCATAAACAGATTTCTCAACAATTGGACACGCTGTTGTAGAAAGACAAAACATCAGTATCCACTTGCTTTGCGCTGCAAGTTTTGACCTGATGTGGCCTTCTGAAAATTTGTCCATAGGCTTCACAAACCCTCGGGCTCATTCCTTAAATCCTTTGAACTGAACAGTTTTTATGTATTTCTTGTGTGTTATGTGTTTATTCAAGCATTTTCTCTATTCTTTGTTGCTCTAAGAGTAGTACTGAAAAAACTAACTCTGGGACTCCCTAGTATCATAGTAAGAATATACTGTATGAATTCACAGAGTTTTATGAAGAATCCAAACAAAATGTCACAGAAATCTGTCCAGTAAATGTAAGATAAATGGTTCTCATCAGTCGTGACGTTGACCATTATACAATAAATACGTATTATATTGCTTCATAAAAGTAGTGTAAAGTAATTGTACTCACTGAAATAAAAAAAAATACATACTGGTCTGATCCTAATTTCCATACATTGCTGTGTCTATGGGATTTCACAGTTTAGTTGAAGATGGGGTGCAGAATGTCAAAGGTGGTTTTTAAAGGTTAATGAAAATACTGTGTATACTAATGTAGAAAGGTTTCTCTTGCAAATAGTGAGAAAGGTCAGATTCCCTCTGTGTTCTATAGAATATACTTTTACATTAAATTACATTAAAAACCGTGGCATTAACGGTGCAAATCTTCCTTCATTTCATCTCTCCTTCCTCTCTGTCTTTTAGAAACATGACGCCCAGTTTACAGGGATCCAATTGGTGGGCATGCTGCGTGGCATCGCCTCGGGCATGAAGTACCTGTCAGACATGGGTTACGTTCACAGAGACCTGGCAGCTCGAAACATCCTGGTCAACAGCAACTTGGTGTGTAAAGTGTCAGACTTTGGCCTGTCTCGAGTGCTGGAGGACGACCCAGAGGCTGCCTACACCACCAGGGTGAGCTGTCACACACACACAAAGGACATGAATAACAGCATGAACAAATATGTTTGAATGTGTTAAAATTCTAAATTGAATCTAATCTAAATTCTAAATCTAAAATGAAATGTTATGTAAAAATCCCTGCTAGCAAAAGTATCTCTCACACCCACTCTGTACTGAAGACATCTAACTAGACTCACTACATCCCTCTGCTATGGCAAGAGTTGTTACAAGAGTTGTCATAAAATCAACATCAAACAAAAAGCTTCGCCTCCCTGGATCACTGCACAGAAACAACAAACGGCATAAACAAATCGAGACCAATCGCAGCACCAAGTGCCCTGAAGGGATGCATGAGAAGTTGTATGTGTTCGGGCGGTCAAGTACTTTGTTGACCCTCGAGATCCACACAAATACTTAGATTTTATTCCAAATTGCATTTTGAGGCTCCGTGGAGTTTGTTAAAGGTCACCACAACACCACAACCTTACAACATATAACACAACAAGCAAGGAAACCTTAAGAACAAAATTGCCTCATGTTGTCTGTCAGTGATGCTAGAAAATGTAAGGTGACAGTTGACGTATAGTTAAAAGAAAAAAAGAGGGTTTTTTCTAGTACTTGTGACATGTCACAAAATAAACATACCACCATTTTGTGTGTGTGTGTGTGGTCATTTTCATCATTGGACGTTTGGTCCAGACTATGCGTGCAGCCCCTTTAAACACTGTATAATTTGCTGGCTGAGAATTGCTTGTCAAATAAACAGTTAGTGGGCCTTTTGCCTTTCTCCCAGAAATACATAATCTAAAATAATTCAACAGAATAATAAGCTCTGGCACATTACAGTAACTGACACATGCCCTCAGATTCTCAGCTTTTTTTTCTCATGTGTGTCCCCTGTGTGCTTTTACATCTTACACTTTAACCTGTTAGTGTAGCAGGTAAGCACAATATCTGTAATATGTAAGGGGGCAGGCAGTTTGTGTGTTTTTGTGGGGAGCTGTGTATGGGTGTATGACTGCACAGCACCGGGCAAGAGCTGAGTGAGTTGGCGAGTGTCTGTGTTAGCTTTGGCTGCCATCAGCCTACTTTCCTCAGCTCCATTTTCTTCACTTGTCCCAATCCTCTGCTGAAATGACAAATGCAGCCGACACTGCAGTGAGAGGAAAAGTTGGATTATGCTTTGATTAATATGGTTTTCTTTAAGGTTGATATCAATATTTTCTGATGAACAATGAGCTCGACTAATATTTTTGTTACAGCAAGGTTTAATGTTTCCGTACATGACAATTTTCAAATAAAAAATTATGTCAGCACCATAGATTTTTGTTGGAATGTTTATACTCGACAGTGTGGGAAAGAAAATTAATGAATTGGACACTACAGTCTTCCATAGCAAGTCAGACTCAACAAACACATGCACGAGGCTCAGTAGCTCCTTTAGGCAACGTGAAGAGAGTTTCACTGCAGGTCCTCCTCACCACACTGGAAATAATAACAATAATCTTTCAGATAACTGTTTCAGCTCTGGATCTGAGGTTAAGATCACTGTGCTCAGTCCAGACCACAGAGTCCCGCAGAGTTAACAGGCTTCAGAACAGCTTGTACAGTTTCACTGGATCTGCCATTATATTTCATGTCACTGGACGACATATGATATTACATATATGTAGCATATGTTTGCAGGAACATTTTAGCTGATTCATCATTCTTCATTGTCATCAGCCAATGTGCTGGGAGTTTTAGTTTTTAAGGATATTATTTTATGTGTCATATGTACTGTTCTGCTCAAGAATACTGAATTGATTGACCAACAACCTGAATGACTGATGACTGATTTATTTTACTCTACTTTTGATCTCTCAGGGAGGTAAGATCCCTATTCGGTGGACAGCGCCAGAGGCTATTGCCTACAGGAAGTTTACATCAGCCAGTGATGCTTGGAGTTATGGCATTGTGCTTTGGGAAGTGATGTCATATGGGGAACGGCCATACTGGGAGATGTCCAATCAGGATGTGAGTACTGCCAAGTTGCCAAGTTGATTTCCTTTAGCAGGGACGTCTGTGTGGCACACCCACCATTGCAACAGTGCTGCCAACTTGCCATATGTGACAAGTTTCATTCTTAGGATGTAATTGAAGGCACCAGCAACTCCCACTGTTATAAATGAGATGTTTAGTTTAGATGGTCAGAGTCGCGTGACTGCACTTATGGCACGTACGTGGGAAACCTTGTCTCATACATGAAGTAGGACATACCAGGCTCCCTTGACAGAAAATACTATTAGCACCAAGATGTCAATTCAGGTTACAAAATAACTGTCAGATGCTGAGGATGTATTTCAGTGTTTTGAAAGGATGTACAACATGTAACATGATGATTGTTGAGAATGACGTTTCCAAATTCCTCATTATATGTAAAAACCTTATTGTAAAAACAGTAACCACTGTAATGGAGTATATTAGCTGTTTTAATTCTCTATTATGATTATTAGATTATAATTCTATTCTATATCTCATCCATACTCTCCTTAATAAATGAAGGTCATAAAAGCTGTAGATGAGGGTTACCGCCTTCCCCCACCCATGGACTGCCCAGCTACCCTGTACCAGCTGATGTTGGACTGTTGGCAGAAGGAGAGGAACAACCGGCCCAAGTTTGAACAGATAGTCAGCATCCTGGATAAACTCATCCGCAACCCCGGTAGCCTCAAAATCACGGCCAACACCACATCCAGGTAAACCTCACACATTAAACTTTTATTTGTTTTGCCCTCCAGTCTTTGTTGAGTTCCACAGCAGAAATTATACATCCATCCTAATTGTTTTCCTCATTGCCTTTCTCTGCTCGGCTTCCCATATAGCTTACCTGACTTACAGACAGGTGGCTCCAGGAAATAGAGTGCTAGAAAATTTTCACACACAGTGTTATTGCAGATCATAGCACTCATAATGCACCAGGATAATAATGACTGTTGCAGTTTCATTTCCATAAACAGAGCACTAATTATTCATGTAATGGACAATAAAAAAGGGATACAGAAAAGTGATTTTAGATTTACATGTGCTTCTCCCTTGGTGCATGGCTGTTTGTTTTTGGAACAAGGCAGCACAGGAGCACAGCATAAACACTGCCTTCCTGCTTCTTGTGTTTGCATGGTGTTGCGAAAATTAGCTCCACTTATCACCACCCTCCTCCCCTTCTATTTACAATTTCAGTTCATATTTATTTTTCTTTTGCAGTCACTTTTCCCTCCTTTTTACTTCCCCCCTGGACTTCTGTCCTTTGTTGGGGCCACCGTTATCTCCAAGGGGGCCATGGGGAACCAGGGCAACCCATGTACAGTTGTCAATTCTGGGTAGGGAGGAGGGTAAGGGGCTGGGTCTGCAGCAGACGTTCACGGTATTATGGAGACGTCAAAGCTCATAACATTGACTAATGATTTCTTAAGAAAGTGAAAATAGGTCCCTTGGAGTTTGCATGTAATTTTCTTGATTGGCTTTTAACACTGGGCGAGCACAGGCTGGCCGATGGAGGTGGCTGTAGTGATTTATGAGAATGGTCTGTGTGTGTGTGTGTGTGTGTGTGTGCTCACAGCAGGAGCAGCTGCACTCAGCTCCACACACCTCGTTTGTTTCAGGGCTGTCCTAGCTGGGTAATGGAGCTCCCCCTCCTCCACAAAGCCCAGACCAAAGCCCGAGATTGGGGTAAAGCATCTGGAGACTTTAGGGGTAGGACCTGGTCAGAGTTTAGTGTCCCTGGATGTGGATGAAGAGGGACTGGAGTCAGTAGGCCAAGGTTGGCCACCAGAGACTAATTATGGGGGCAAAAGGAGTCGAGTCAGGGTTAGAGGCCACTGTCTGTCCCATTGGCTTTATGAGGTGTCTAAAACATGAGATTACAGGTCATCCTGTTTTAAGGCTGAAAACCTGTGTGTATATGTGATTAACAAAGCACAGTCATGGTGGCAAAGGCAGTACTACTAAATACAACTGGATCTAGTGCTCTTTCTAAATAGATGTCAACCAACGTTAATATGCCGTGGTCAATAATGTGCTGCTACAGATGTAGCCAGTTTGGGCTTCTTACATAATTAACTTTCTCTCCATGCAAGACAAAATGAATGGTGACAAGCCTCTGTGAACATGTAACAACAAGTCAAATTTATAATATTACTCTACTTAATTTTCAAACAAACTCTGTCCAGAGGATAAGAGGCTTTGGATCATTTTCAGTAGTTAGGACTGGGCTGGAAATGAGGTTGGAGCTGAAATAGGAGCTAACCAGCTTCCTGGTAAAGGGCTTGGGAGAAAGTAACAGGGACCGGGGCCAGGAGCTTCACATGGAATTCAGCTGAGATCTATGTATCTTGGCCTGTAGGGTATGGCTGGGAGTGAGAATGGAAATGAGGTTTTTGATGGTGAAAGCAAATCGGGTAAGGGTACTGAAGAACACCAACATTTATGCAGAGGTATGAATATATAAGAAGAGACCTAAAGGAAACTGGACTGTTGGACTGTAGAGGAAACTGGTTGGGCGACACAAAGTAGACACCACACATTGCAGATATAGCACATTGAAGGCCAGTATCTTTTGATTAAAGTAGCAATTAATATTGTGTTTGTTCTATATTCAAATAAAGCTCATATACACAAAGTGAAAAATTCTTGAACACTGTAAAATTCGACAGTGTTATAAATACAGCTGACCCCCTGAGTAGTATTGATTAAAACTACATCATATTTGTCATATCCAGCAGAGGCAGATGAAACCTCATCACCATCTATCAAAATTTCAATTAAAAGAGCTGACTTTGGCCCTGCACATCAGTCTAACCCCTCCTAGGGACACCCTGGGAATAGTCCCAGTAACACAGCGAGAGGTGAATTCCTCCCACACTGTCCTACCCACATGAATCTGTTCATGCTCGACTCCTCATCCACCTCATGCCTCCCTTGAGAGCTCTAAAACAAGAGACTACACAGCTCTGGTTATTTAGAGGTCAAAAGAATGAGATATTGAGCAAAAGAGGGGAAGGGAAATGAAAATAAGTAGAGGGGGGTGGTATATTTTACTCTCTCTGTGGTGATCTTCTACTTCCTTCTGTTCGAGCAGGTCTGCCCTGCGATGCTATACGCTGTTAAGTCCACAAGGGGTTTTGAAACCTTCCTCTGCCGTGAGACTGATGCTTTCTTTTCTCTTTATTTTCCCCTTCATCACATCCCTCTGTTTCTCTGTTTCCTTTCGCATCATCTTGTCTCCTGAGCTGCCGTGAGAAGTTGCCGAAAATGTAACAACAAAGGAGAGAAAGAAAATGATAAGGGAGGGGAAATGGGGTCATTTGCAGTTTACCTCTCGGAGGACAGGTGAGGTGAAAAGAAAGCAGAGGATGAAGGAGATGAGATCAGAGGAGAAAAAGAAGAGAGGGGGTACAGACGAGGAGAGGATCAATAATCTGAACATCCGCATCACAACATCCCAAAACTTACAATATAAAACTGTCGGACTCTCCTAAATTTGTGTCCCAACTTCTTTTTCAGCAAATGTAAATCAGTCACACCCATCATAATCACTAATCTACGCTCCATTAACAAAATATAATAGTAACTAACATTGCTGCATTTTGTTTCTCATTAGAATAATATTACTGTCCTCTCTGGGAGATTTACAGACTTCCTTCTTTTCCCCTCATGCAAACCACCCCCACCGTCAAGCCCTCAATTCCCCTCCTTTTCCTACAAACCAGTCTCTCCAGGGGGTCCTTGGGGACCCTCAGCATTTTGACAGGCCTCTGATCTGGCAGGAAAAGACTCAATCTTTGTAACAACACCCACTCCACCGCCTCAAATGCATCGTTTTTTCCTTCCCATTTTTTTTTCCTTTTTTCCTGCCTCTGTTGGAGATGTCATCTCACTTTTGTTGGCTGTGTGCTCTTTTTTACATTGCTGCTGGATGGAAGCTTGATGATCTATTGTAACATATTTTGATCCTTTGGATCAAAATATAGCACATAAGCATGAAAAGATAATCATTGCAGTGTACCAGTGCAACAAGGTGCATCACATTTCCAACCTTAAGGATGATCATTAATAACATATGGCAAGACCTTCTTTAGTTTTTTTTTAAACTGTCTTAAGGAATTAAATAGTCCTTATTCCATGAAGGTATCCTAACCTTAACCTAACCTCCCAGATTTTCACACAAATAAATACAGTGGCTCCAAACCTTCCTACCAATCCAAGTCAGTCAGGCGGAGGTGGACTTCCTGGTATTCTTACCAACTTATTTACAAAGCTATGAATAGCATTCCCTCAGGGAGAAGTGCACTTTTTCTGTTCTGTCCTGTCCTGCCTTTTTCTCAAAGCTCTTTTCCCCTGTGTATATGCACGTATGTTTGTGCCTCTTCTGATGCAGGTGCTTTTGTCTAATCTGCAAGACAGGTGCAGCGTGTCCTTAGAAAAAAATAGAGTGGCCTTGCAACCCAGATTTAAATGTCACTCACAATCACAGCGATAGCCACACAAAAGTGGCTGAGCCTACCTGTTATTTGGGCATTTTTTGATTGATCATTGTGTTTTAGTTCCGGTTTGACTTAATGTGCTTTGACCTAGTTTTCCATTTCTTGCCTTGATGTGATTAAGTTTCACAATGGAATCAACCACATACATGTAAAATACAGCACAGTGGTAACATCAGATATTAGATATTGATAAAATAGTCTTCAGCTTTCCACATTCTCCAGCTCTTGCTCTTCCTGTATGTTTTTCTACCTCTCTCGGCCTTCCTCTTCCCCCATCTTCAGCAAACATCAATCGGAGCGATCAGAGTCACAGCAATGCCTGCAGCCTTTCCTTCACCCTCTACTGTTGACTGAGCACACTAAAGCCCAACGCAGTGCATTTAATTTGATTTGATCCAATTGAAACAATCAAGTCTAATCAAACCTAATATAACATTTACCGCATGGTACATGTACTGCAGGAAACCATAATGAAATTTGACAGAAACTGATGCTGCTTTTGTTGATAATCTTGTTCTTGAATATGTTAAAAATATTATGGAAATGTTTTGTGTGACTGTTTGATTCCCCCCCCCTTTCCTCAAAGCCCAAAGGCACTGTGCAGTGTGTGTGTGTGAGAGAGAGAAACAGAGAGAGATGCCCTATCAGATAAATTGTTTTGCTTCATAGGACACTATGCACTGTACATTGACATGCACAAACCATTAATTGAAGTAGAAGCAAATATATTTAGTCCTCATTGCTATTGTCACAGCCTCTTTACTTTGCTATATCTTCTGCCAAGTTAAATTTATTAAAGGAGAAGTTCTGTTTTTTGAAACCTGACCTTATTTCAAACACAAAATACGTTCATTTACTCACCTGTACAACTTTGGTGTAACTTGGAGTCCTTTGGAAGATATTCAGATCCATTTGCGATCCACGTATATCATATAATGGGAGCTTTTGGGGCAACGATGCAGCCTCTAAATAGGGCATATATATATATATTACAGGTCATTGCTTGAAGAAATTAGTCTTTGAGCATTAGTCGATGTTACTCCTTCCTCTCTCGTCTTAAGGCCGGCCAACTTGTTGCTGGACAGGAGCAGTTCAGAGGCCCCCTCCATGGGGACGATGGGTGACTGGATGGATGGAATGAGGACCTTACCCTGCAAGGAGGCCTTCTCGGGGGTCAGCTACAGCTCCTGCGACACCCTGGCCAAGACCTCCACAGAGTAAGGCAACAACACACACAGACACGCACATTCTGTCTATTCATGTCACTACAGGCACCAAGTACCCGTGGCAAGGCCCAGGAATTCGCAGAGGTTCTTGGTGAAATACACAGAGACACACACACACACACACACACACACACACACATACTCTTGTCCTCAGCAAGTAAAGAAAGCTATACAGCCATTACTAAAAGTGTCCAGATGAGACTCATGGTAACTCATAATGACAGGGCTTTAGCCATGCTCTCAATGTTGCAAGCATAGTGACCACAGTGGGAGAAGGTGAGAGCATGAAAAGAAAGAGATAAATAGAGAGACGAGACACCAAAAGAGAGAGAGAGACTGAGCTGTGGGATCCATGAGGGAATGAGAGAGAAACTATTGAGGGGGGAGAGTGTGAGAGGGAGGGAGAGAGAGAGAGAGGCCATGGAAAGACAAATAATGGTGTAGCTGTCAACTAGTTATGAAAAAATATGCCACACTCCAGAAATCATATTTAGAGAGCTCACTCAGCAATTCACAACTTAATGTTCTGTCCAGGTTGAGGGTATTGACCTGGGTCACACTGAGTATATCATAACAAGCTATAAGGTCATGCTGACCATATGGTAACATCAGTCATTGTTCCATCAGTCCCCAGATAATACTCACTTCCAAAATTTACACCTATATACAGCTAATTTGTTATGGTCTATGTTATTTGTAAAAAAAAAAAAAAAAAAAAAAAGGGGGGGGGGGAAAAAAAAAAAAAAAAA
>OMNW01017063.1:3565-13686 GCA_900303245.1 Selene dorsalis
GTAACACAAATAAAAACTAGAATAGTAGGTCAACTGCGAACCGGTAATAAAACAAGTAGAAAAAAATGAGAACAAAATAGAAGAGCTCAAGAGTAACGAACACATACATCATTTTTGTACAGAATCAGAATAATACTGGAAATGCACATAGTTACTCTTCACCACATACGAAATAACCCACTAAAATAAATGAAACTTCTTCTTATTTTGAAGGGAAGTCAATAAAAAGAAAATATATTTCTTGTTTGCTCGAATAAAAACTATATCATAAAAAAAACAATAAAAATGAAATATTGACAAATAATCTGTACATTTACATTTACAGTTACATATATTATACTGAGCTTTGATTAAATGAACTTTACAGTGCACATTGGATGTAAAATGACAGCGCCCCCCTCCGGTGGGAACAATGAACTGTAGCGCCAACCGTCAGAAAGGAAGTTAGTTCGTTTGCTACTAGCCGGCTAACTTGCTAAAAAGTAAACAAGTGTGTGGGGTGAGATGAAATTCGACAAAGTAGCTTTTCAGCCATGAAGGAAGACAAGGAAAACACTCGACCGAAGGAGAAGAGAGTGGAGATAAAGTGTGAAGATGGAGAAAAGACGGAGAAGTCCAAGGAAAAGAAAGAGGCCATGACAAAGGTGAAACTTGCTAGCTACGTTAGCTTCGGTTACCACAAACCCGTCAGTTATGGAAACTAATTACAGCTTCATGTTATAACGGCGAGTTTCTCACTGGCCGTGCTTCTCAAATCTGACAACAGGGGCTAATTCGTGACTGATAAAGTCACTTAATACCAACCTGTCTTCTATCTTTGAGTTAACAGTAGCAACAGTAGTAACAGTCGTTACCCTCTCACTCTGGTCTGCTTGTTTTCAATGCTGTGCTCATATGAATAACTGTGGATAACGTTTTCACAGATCGTGATCAGGCGATTACCACCAAGTCTGACCAAAGAGGAGCTGGAGGAGCAGCTGCAGCCGCTGCCAGAGCTGGACTACCTGGAGTTTTTCTCCAACGACACCAGGTGAATCTCTCAAAAAAGGGTTAATCAGTTAAAAAAAATACTATCCGTGCTTCTAACAGTCAATCCTGACACGACCAATCTGTCCTTTCAGCCTTTACCCACACCTCTTTGCAAGGGCTTACATCAATTTCAAAAATCAAGATGATATAGTCCTCTTCAGAGATCGCTTTGATGGATATGTTTTCATAGACAACAGAGGTAAGTGCAGTGTGGATTAGTGTAAAAATAAACTTTAAATAATTTTATCAGCAACATACTGAGGTTTAAAGCTTGTCTACATATTATTTGTCTGCAACAGGACAGGAGTATCCTGCCATTGTTGAGTTTGCTCCCTTTCAAAAGACTGCCAAGAAAAGAAGCAAGAAAAAGGATGCCAAATGTGGAACAATTGCTGAAGGTAAAGATACTTGCAGAGATTTAAAAAGGAATGTGCATGTTTTGCCGTATTAAAAAATGAGATTCAATTTGTACATATTTACTGAGATAACTATCAGTATTTACTCCACGTACTGCATGTTTATGGTTAGTTTTGTCAGTCCAATGAAAAGAAGATACAGAAAAGCTTTGTGCATTATCAGTATGTAATTTTCTTTAAGATCCTGACTATAAGAAGTTCCTTGAATATTATAATGGAGATGAAGAAAAGTTTACATCAACACCTGAGACCCTGTTGGAAGAGATTGAGGCAAAATCAAAGGAACTTGGAGGTATGTTGACAGTTTGCTATATTAAAGGCTGTGACACCAGAGACGTCAGTGCATATATGTTAAAATGTGTGTTATGTTATGATGTGTTAAAATATTCACATTTACAAAAGGACAACTTAAACGTACTTTCTCTCTTCCTTCAAGGTAAAAAGACGACTCCTCTGCTGGACTTCCTGAAGAATAAACAGGTAGATGTTTATAGCATTGTGTCCTCTCTTGTATCTTTTGCTTTACTAGTTGTGTTTAATTGTACTATGAAAGGTGGACTCATGTCCAGTTTCACTGCCATTCAGAGACTAAGAGAGGAAAAGAAAGAGGAGAGAAGGAGGAGGGAGCTTGAACGCAAGCGCCTGCGGGATGAGGAGCGTCGCAAATGGAGGGAGGAGGAGAGAAGAAAACGCAAGGAGGCAGAGAAGATGAAGAGGCTGGAGAAACCACAGGAGAAAGACAAGGACCATGCTAAAGAAGAACCAAAAATTAAGGTGTGTGTCCTGCAGTGGAGTAAAGCAGTTTAAAACTATGTTAAATTTCCAATATCTCAGCATTTGTTTTTTATGTGTTGAACTGTGTAGCTCCTGAAGAAGCCAGACAGAGGTGAAGATGCTGATCCTGAGAAGCCAAAGGAAAAGACCAAGAAGCCAGAGAAGCCAGGTAAAGAGGACAGATCCATGGGGAGTGCCGATCACAAGAAGCGTCACAACATCGAAAATAAAGAGGATCGGGGAAGAAAGTTAGTTGCTTTAGTCCTTTTTTTTTTTTTAATCACATTGTTAAATAAAATGAACAAAAATATAAAAACAGGATTTGTGTTTTACACACAGAGCGGACGATGATGGACGGAAGGAGTTCAGGGAGCGTGATCCAGATCGAGAGCGTGAACGAGAACGGGAGAAGGAGCGGCGGCAGAAAGAGAAGGAACGCATCAGGCGTCAGGACGAAGAGCGACGGAGAAGGAGAGAACACCACGATGGAGAGAACTCGTCCAGGAAGCGTGATGATGAGGTGAAAAAAGACAAAGAGCGTGCCTTTGAGAAGAAAAGGGGAGAAAACGTTGGAGAGTCAATTCACTCTGAGAGGCCAGAGAAGATCACCAAAGACAACAAGAAGGACGAGGGTGGCAGCAAAAGAGAGCGGCTGCGAAATAAGGTGACAAGTCTAGTCTTTAGAGTTGTGAAGTAGTTTCTTCCATTTTTATTATTACTTTTTTTCGTACAATTTCTAATTGTGTTGTTTGTGTGTGTATCAGGATCGACCTGCTATTCAGCTGTACCAGCCAGGGGCCAGGAGCCGCAATCGAGCTACAGGTGGAGGAGGAGGAGGAGGTGAATCCAACTCTGCCGACAGGAAGCCAGATCCTGAGACCAAGAAAGTGGCTAACAAGGGAGATGACTGAGCAGATTTCCACTTAAGGCATTTTAAGTTTGATGAGGAGAGGGTAGACAGGCCTGTGAGGCTCAGAGCAGCGATGTGGTGCCTCAGGGCGACCTGCACTGCAGATGAAGCAGGGCTACATCTGGCTCTCCCAGTCTCAGAGGCAGAGGTGTGATGATGGAGCCTCTTAGTGCCTGAATGTGACCCCTCTTTTTGTTTAATTCGTTAGGAAAGGTAACAGTAACCTTTGGGAAGAGCTTGGCTGTAGGGCACATTAGGTGAAGCCAAAGCTTTCCTGGACCACGTGAACTCAAAGTGACCTTATTTCAATATTGTTTCTCTGGAAATAGTTCACACTGCAAACATCAGCTTTTACCTTGTTCACCCAAATCACAGTCTGGAGCTATAAAATAACCACTCGACATGTTAATTTTGCCAAGCTCATTAATATTGTTTCCACGCTGTCTTCACGGAGATTTCTGTTGTAGTATTGCCATTTTCAGTGTAAAGTGCACACATAGACATTTCATCTTACTCTGCCTGGGGAGCTGGATAATTCAAATGTATGTGCAGAGCTGTTATTAAAATGCACCATGGTCAGTAACTAGAGAGTAGCCTCATACACAATAAATACCTAAGTTCATACGGTGATAAAGGAGAAATAGCCATTTCTGTTTAGACTGCCGTTTGACAGCCTTGCCTGCATGAACACTTAAGAGTGATCAACCTGTGGCCTTCCCCCTTTTCTAATCTGAAACATTCATCTGTGATGTGCACTAAACTGAACATATCAGCATGAAAACATATCACAGCTGGTGATGCTAACATACTGGAAATAAAAAAGGTCTTTGCTAAAGCTTATGTGTCTTCTTGTCTCTTTGGAGTAAACTCAGTTGAGGAGAGTTGTGATTTGATAACACTGCAGTAGTTCATTGTTCATCTGTTATTTGCATTACGTCCATGGAGCATACGTTAAAATAAAACATTACACACCCAACACAAAGGTCTTCTCCGAAGCTGTGTGTGCATTTTCTAGCAATAATGCCCTGGTGATGAATCCATTGTTTTCTTTGCTTATTTATTAATAACCCTAATACTAAAATGATGTAAAACTCACAAGGTTTCTAAAACCTTGAAGTTTTTTTTCATGCCATTTTTTACTTTAACTTCTTCCAAACATATTCTACTAAATGGCAGGACATTTTTCACCTTTTGTTACTGACTGCATCACAGATAAAGACTTATAAAAAAATATATAGTTGTTTCTTTTACTTTTCATATATTCATTTATTCACTGATTTATTTTGGCCTGGAAATTCTTTGGGAAATTTACATGTCACTTTGACCTGCAGTAAATGATGATGTCTGATATTTGCTACTAAATAATGTGTAATCAATTGAGCAATCCAGGAAATAACAAGTCTCCAAAAAATAGGCACAACAAAGAATTATCATACAATTAATTTTTATTTTAGAAAAAGGTCAAATAAGTACCACTCAGTGTTTTGTTTATTTTTCTCTCATATGTACAACTGACGTTTGTAACATATTCAGAGCCGGACGTTCTGCCTCAGTGAACGGTTGAACTCTTCTTCCATCACTTCTTAGGGATTTCACTGAAGCTCACCACTTCAATTTCTCCAGCACCACGTGGACGGAGGCGACACCACGGCGGAGTGTAAACAACCCTCCAGTAGGTGTCGCTGTCCACAGACTATACGGGTCGTTCGCTCGGCGCTTATTGGATAAAAGCGCCCGCGTCACTTCCTTCTCTCTCTTCGACCACTGCCGTAGTGGGGAAAGGACTGTGGACAAAATGGTAAATACAATATCTTTAAACATCCGCATCATCAGCCCCAGTAAACCCGCACCGTTACCTAAAGTGTTGAATAAACACCTCAGTGGTACCATATGAATGTTTATGTTTTGTCTGAAATGATGCGTACGAGCGTTTTAAAGCGGCACGTCGATGCTAGCTGTTAGCTTCTCTGCCGTGCTACGCATGTTGAGCTCAGCTTCAGTCCGTAAATGGCATAAATAAATAATTTTGAAGGCTTAAAGATATGGCTGTGTCTTGAAAAGTTGTTCATGTGTAGACATGGTCTTAACAGAGCTCTTTGTTGTTCGCAGTCGTCCCACAAGACTTTCAGGATCAAGCGCTTCCTCGCTAAGAAGCAGAAACAGAACAGGCCGATTCCTCAGTGGATCAGGATGAAAACTGGCAACAAGATCAGGTGAGTGTACGGTGTGTGGATGTGTGTGTGTTATGTACTGTACAACAGTTGAAATTAAGGCACTGCATGGAAAGTAAAGTATCTGAGCTGCTTTTTCAGTGAGGCTAAATATGAAGGGTCTACCTAGACGGTGTAAAACTTAGCTTCCAGCTAGCACCAGGGGACATGACTACATCACCTAAGGTAGTGATAACATGCCTTTTGTATCTGTAGATTGTCAGGAGAGGTCGTAGAGATGGTGAATTGTGCTGGAAAGGGCAACTTCATTCTGAATTTATGTTCTGTGGTGCATTAGTGGCATCATCATAACACCTGTAGCAAACACTGAGTATCTGCAGAGGCTAGAAAGCATGTCGAAGAGGTGTGTTTTCAGGTTTCTGGTCACTTTGGAGGCAGTGTTATTTAGCAGTTGCATGGACATCTAAAATTGTTACCTTGGTGAAGATATACAGTTTAACCAGCTGTTGCATTAGACCGTGGTAGGTTAGCTTTGTAGATGTTTTAAACCTGTTAGGGGATGTGGAGGTTAAATGTTGCACCTGAGAGCTTGATGCCTCTTGTAATGGTTTTAAAAATTGCACTTGGGCAGTGCAAAGCTTGTATACATTATCATTAAGTGCAAAGAAGTATTACTTTGTGACTAATGCAGGAAGTCCATGTCACGTAAAGCAGGTCTGCAATTGCAGCACTTTGTTGCAGTAGAGTGCTGTCATTAACCCTGCTGAGAGCACCTTTCTGCTGCGGAGCTCTTACTCCTCATCACTCTGTAGGTGATGAGGCAGCTCTGTGGCTGAACATTGCGTTTGCTCAAACAGTGGATCTAACCATTAAATTGTTGTCTTAAGGATTTCCCTGGTGTTGGCTTGTGTCTGTAATTACTAACTCTTCCCATAATTGTTGCAATGATTTTCTCATGGTGGACAGTCATTGTAATTTTTCTTCAAAATGTATTTACAAGCAGATTTTTTTTAACTTAAGCATCAACAACTGTCTTTACAGTGATTAAACTCTTGCTACTCAGCATTATGTGGTTAGTTTATGGCCTGAAACTGGAGCAGCATCAACAGAATTTGCATAGTTTCAACTGAACTTGGCCTTGGTTTTACTTTCTGTTTGATTATGTCTGGTTGTTTTGCACTATAGTCTAAACAGTTTCACCGTCTCATACAGCTCATGACCTGGAGATGTTTTAGGCACGTTAAATCTTTTGATTCCTCTTCACTTGCCACCCTCTCAGGTCAACAGATGTTTGTGTGTAGTAGCCACTGTCGGAATAAATTGATCCCTCCTGTGTTGAAAGGCAAATTCAAAGTCTGTGCACATAATTTTGTGAAAATGTAACTGCGATTGTTGGTGGACACACCAAATCAAACACTCAGTAAACAAGTAGCTGATGTGAGAAAATTTACCTGCATAATAAAAGGGGCAGCAAATTTTTATAACTAGAAAGGGGTTGGTCATTGTGTGTTTTGTCTTCTTGAAAATTGAATTGTTCCTTTCTTTCTACTCGTGTAATATTAGGTACAACTCCAAGAGAAGACACTGGAGGAGGACCAAGCTTGGCCTGTAAACATGAGAATCCCAGGATCCCAGTGTCCCTCCATCCCAACATCTGCCAGGACCTCCAGCTGCAGGGCCCGACCGCAGGGAGGGAGCCATGTTATCTTGTCATGTTTGATAATAAAAGATCTGTGATCAACATTGAAATGTGGTGTTTCCTGGTGTTTTTCCCACAAATGGTGAAGCTGAACAGTCTAGTTAAAGGATTTTTATTTATTTATTTTCTTGTTTTACTTTTTTAGTGGAAACCAAACATCATGTGGGACGTAATGCTGACACAGCTTTTCAGAAAGAACTGCTGTTCAAAATCCCTTCTGTAGTAGCAAGACAAACAATGATGTGTTTACTTTGCTCAAAGTGCTCGAACTTGAGAAAATGTTACCACATCAGCACTTACTAATATTAGAGCTGTTGACAGAACTGGAGCAGCAGCACATGGAGAAATACAGAAGTTTTTTTGTTTTTTTTATTAAACTACAGTGGTTTGTAAATTCAAAATAAAACGTATTTATAGAGTTACGACATTTTTAGGACTGGAAAGCAGCATCTTCCTGGAGAAGTAGTGCGTGATTCCCAAATTTTAGCCTGCTTTTCCAGTGTGGCTTTGTCTCCCTGGTGACCCCTCATTGACCATGGAGACATCAATTTTCCCTTCTTGCATTGTTTAAGGATTTTAGAAGAAGTGGGAGTATCAAGTATTAGACAATACAATCTCACATTTGTCCCTTATTCTCCATCTTGTCAAGTTGTGTCCACAGTCAACAAACATCTAAATACTTGGAGTTTACCACAGTCAAGGAAAAGCCGGACTGTAGACATTATTAGTTTGTTGAGGGCTCAAGCTGAAAGAGGAACAGTAAATTAAATGTCACTTAGTGCACATAATTGGATGGTGTTATAAATATTTGTTGGTAAAAAATGACAGGGGGGGCAGCAGCCTTTTAATGGAGCCTAATCTCCATCTGGAGCTCCGGTCAAAGGACTTCACTTCCACCGCCTGTCCGGCATCGACCTCATCACACACGGTCAAGTTCGCTGCACCGTAGCCGCCGCTGACGATGTTACTGTTGTTGTTGACGTTTCTGTTTACATCTGTCGCACATCCGCTGCTGTGCTCATCGTCCCAGGCCCCCAGCAGCTCCTTCATCTCCGGAGGGGCGTCTGGCCTCAGATACTGCCAGGCTCTCTTCCCGTTGTAGTCCATGGCATCGACGTTGGCACCGAAAGCTCCGACAAGCAGCTTGACGATCATGTACTGTCCGTGCATGCTGGCGACGTGCAGCGGGGTCAGTCCGCCGCTGCCCCGCAGGTTCACGTTCACGCGGATCCCCGCACTTTCAGAGTGTCGCAGAAGTTTAAGCAGGGTCTCGTCCTGTCCCCTCTTAGCCAACCAGTGCAGGACCGAGTACCCGCTGATGAAGTCCTTCCTGGTCAACAGATGAGGGTCCGCGGAGATGAACTCCAGGATGGTCTCGTAGTTCCCCTCCACCGCGGACAGCATCCACGCGTGCTCCATGGGGTACAGAGCCCAGTCTGTGTCCTGCTCCGAGGACACGCTCAGGGTTTGCGAGGACAGGACGCTGCTGAAGCTGCTGTGTGACGCGTTACTCAAAAGCAACTCCTTCAGGTATTTTTTACGCATCGCGGGAGTGAGCGTCTCCCTCTCCGGAGCGTCCCTCTGCGCTCCTCCCGACCCGGAGCCGTCGGTGACCTCCTGCTGCCTCTGCAGCCTCGACCTACGCTGGAAAGCGCTGGGCATGACCTGCATGCCATATCTGGACAGTCGCTCCAGAACAGAGCGCTGTGTGACCGTCCTGCTGCCGTGGGCGACGGCATCGCTGACATCTGGTTCACATCCAGTTGAGTCACGTCCAGCATCATCCGATCTGCCTTCATACATGCTGCTGAGCTCTCTGCACGCTCAGCGCAAGCCCACTTCCTTTTATTTGGACAACACCCTGACGATATCAGTGTCAAATTATAGACTGGGGACAGATTCCCTCCACTTCTCTGGACTCACTGCCTGCACCGGGGCACATCAAGTTTATTTTTTTAACACATATACACAACATCTAAAACATTGCATTAATGCACAAACTCGCTATTTTAAAACAGTCTTAAGTACAGTCAATGCAAGTTCCTCATTTTCCCAACGACTTAAAATGAAAGTTGTTTCCCTTAATCCACATTTTAAATGTTGACCAGATCGGTATCAGCCGGACACCTGCTTCAGGCTGCTGTCAGTCCATTGTTAACTCACCTGTTCCGTGTCCACGGCGCATAACATACCGACTCGACGAGAAAAGAGCACACACGCAGATACTACTCCAGCTGAATCAGCCAGTCAGCGTTTCAGCCCGTCAACATTATGAGCAGCCTGATGAAAGCTGGAATTGTTATTTTAAGACGTTATCCAGAAATAGTGAGGAACAGTCAAGACGTGTCTCTTCTTTCTTTCATAAGAGGAACTGAGACAAAGTTCATTCTAATCTCAGGCAAAACCCAATGACGAGAATCCCTCACACGTGACCACTGATGGACTTCAAAAAAAAAAGCAGGAAGTAATGCACTGGATATTTCGCTGCTACTTTTACAGCTTGTTATCAAACTATACAGACAGGATCAATGGAAATAAAAGCAGACAATGGGAACAGATAAAACAGCTTTATTTCAAAGAGAATGAAATGTAGTTACAAAAAAAAAAAAAACACATGCTTTAACAATCATTAACAGGAGGAAGTTCAATAGTCAGCTCATCAAGTGTTTGAAGAAAGGAATCCAGCTCTGAGCAATAATCTACAAGAGACAAAGTTAATGATACAGAGAGTTAATGATAGTTGTAGTTTCCAACCTGTGCCGCATACTTAAACCACTGCAGTTACACTTGGCAGACAATAGGCACTACAGTGCTGCCAAGTGTTTTGTCTCTGACATTATCTGGACAGCAGTTTACCATTACTACACATAGTAGTTTCGCCTATTGTCCCAGTTTTGAGATCCAAGGCTAAAAACATTAAAAGCAACATTATTCAGCTCCTCTGTACTATCTGTAATCTCAAACAACAAAAAAGACTGAATGATAATAATAATAATAATAATAATAATAATAAACATAGTATTAACTTGATACCTGAACGTTTTGGCATCTTTACAGGTGACAGATCTGGGAGAGGATCAAACCTTTCCTGGATCTGCTCACACAGATGTGGAGCTTGTGTG
>OMNW01017066.1:11528-29111 GCA_900303245.1 Selene dorsalis
TGTACGTAGATCGCGAGTGGATCTAAATATCTTCTGAAGGACTCCAAGTTACACCAAAGTTGTTCGGGTGAGTAAATTAACGTATTTTATGCTAGAAATAAGGTCCAGGTTGCAAAAAATGGAACTTCTCCTTTAATGCTGATATAAAAATAATTAAAATAAAAAAAATGTTTGAAAACATGCTCAAAACCCACCAACACCGGCCTCCTGACAGCACCACGGGAACAACAGTGGTGATGGTGAAGACCAGAATCATTAGGATTCATCCTCAAATTTAATGGCAATCTATTGAATATTTATTGAGGAATTTGAAATCTGGAGCCAAGTGTTAGACAAAGCTGCGACACCATGGCTAAAAACACTTGACGCGCGCTCTGACTGGGTTGTGATTGGAAGGTATGCGTCCAGCTGTTTGAGGTTTCAGTGGGAAACTTTAGCGATTGCAAATATGTAACACTAAACTGTTGCGCAGATGAGGACAAATACTCTTTTGAGTAGCAGATCATGTCTTGGCCCTTTCAGAAAAAGAAAAAAAAAAATGTCTTTGCTATTTCTGGTGTGATCCATCTTCATCCCTGAGTTGCGTCTCCTGTCAGATGTTTTCCCTTCCCACCAGAAGGTCACGCTCTGTCTGCCGGCTCTCTGTTTGCCTCAGCTCCTTCCACTCAGACCATGGTTGTGGTTTTTTTTCTTCTTCTCTCCTCCTTCTAAAACCCCTAATTTGACGACTGAATGACATGTACGAATGATTAAACTTCACATCCGACGTATTGCAAACAGCCAGTCATGCGGTTGCAATGATATCAAAAGTTGCCGTGTCATTACTGGCACGTGGACGTATGTTTTTTAGGGAAGACGTACAAAAATGTATTCTGAATTTATCAGTTATTATTAGAGCATGTCACAAAGTGTTTAATTAAATTATGAAATAAATGTAAAATAATATTTGAGCGAGCTGAGTGAAGGAGCAGGCCAGCCGTTTGAATTTCAATCCCGGTCAAAGGCGGCCACTTACTTTTGGGAATGTCATTAATTTCCTGCCGGTGTTGTCGGCCTCGGTCAGATTTATCCTCTGGTGTGTATCGTTTGGCTGAAGCCTTTTGAGATGATGGAGGGCAGCCGCTCGCCTCTACATCTCTTATTTTTCAGCAGCAGCAGTAGCAGCAGGAGGAGGATGACAGATTCCCTCACATGGCTAATAAAACCGTTGGAGAGCACTTGATTTCCTGCTACTGATTCTTGTGAATGGAGGATCCTACTGAGGCGTTGAACTGTTCGCTGCGTGCTGAACTGAGCCTCCGCAGCTTAGATATATGGTTCTTCCAGGCAGCAATCAGACAACATACTTTCAAGCCTGTGTGAGTGTGTACACACCTGTCTGCATAATTTATGCGTAGTGAATATGTAGACACTCCTATATCCATTGACCAGTCTTTTAACAAGTCACTGTAAAGTCATTGTCTTTGTCTGTGTGCTGCCTGGTGCTGGGCAGGTTGGGCACAGCGAGGTTATCAGAGCTTTAATCACAGCTGCTGCAGCTGGAAAGAAGGTGGATAAGAACAGTGAGAGTAAACAGAAACACTGCGAAACAGCTGTAAAACCAAAACACTCACTTCCTCAGAGCCTCAGAGTTCACCTTCATCCTCCACACTCACTGGTTCAACCTGCACAACATTAAACTGAAGTAAAAGCAACTCATATTAAATTATAAAGCTTTCCTAAGAGTACAACAAAAATTGACTGACAGGTGACTCAACTCGACAGAACCTGTAGAGATACAACGCAGGCCCAAGGAGAACACACACAGAAAGACCCATGGTCTCAGGATTGAAACCTAGACCCTTGCTGTGAGGTGACAGTGCCAACCACTGCACCACCGTGCCGCCCTGGAACATTGCAACGCAGCAACAAGTAAATACCCTGAAAATCAATGTGATCAATTGTGAAATATGTCAAAGACAGAAATGCACTTCAGAGAGACAGTGAACATGTAGAGCTGTTTGTTTACGGGGAAACTGCAGATTTCATGACAGAGAAAGTTCCAGGAACCAGAAACTTTCTACACGATTTACATAAAACTCACTCCTGCGACATTTTGTGTCCGTATCAATCAATCTGGTATATTGCATGAGCAGTCATACTGTAAGCATCGATGGTGCACACTCGCATATTTACACTGGGATTTCTGGCATAGCTGGGTCTCCTGTCACAGGTCTCCTGGGAACACAAACACTCTCCTGCGGCCGTCTCACAGCTGAGCTCCTGTTCCAAACACATCCTCCATCCCGTCACAACACGCCTTCTTCAATCAGCTCACATTTATTCCCCTGCTCCACTCCTCAATGGGCCTTTATGAACCATTTTCACTACACAAAACCCACCTTTGTCCACCACATGCCCGTCCTGTAAGAGTCAATCTACATTTTTTTTTTGCAAAGACATTCTTTGATGTGAGGAGGTTTCCACTGGAAACGACGCGATTCAGGGAAGCCAAACAACTCTTCATACGAGCGGGGTCACAGGTCCTCCGCTGGTTTGTATATTATGTAATTCAGCCTGTCAGCTGGGGGAAAATAGATGGCAGCAAAATCTTCTAATGTAATAAATCAAACAAAAGCGAGATAACATATGTTCAGTCGCAGCGCTGTGACCTGCCACTGACACAAGCACTGTAGAAAAACAATCACACCGCTGGTCGCCAGGGAGATACTGGTCCTGTCTGTTGTTTTCAACAGAAAATCTTATTGACAGTATTCAAGTCAAACCAAACGGGGCTTTGAAGTTGCTTTTTAATAAATATGACTCCTCATTGGATGGAAATGTATAAATTGGAAAGTAACTTGCACAAAAACAAAGCTCCCCTCCTCTGTGTGACCCACCACAGTGAACAAGCTTAATGTTGTGTGTACCTGGGAACTTAAAGGCCTGTGCAGAAAGAGCTCTGTGAGACAACAGGTGAAGGTGAGTGATGCCTGGAGGAAACCTCTGAGAGACAAAACCGCCTCATAAAAACACTGATTTGCATATTGAACCATCAAAACACACCCTGACTGTCTTACTCTGGCTATTTTATATCCCCTTAAAGTCACGATAAACATTAAAGTTCATGGTTACCTGGCTGTGCCACCATCGGCTTAGCATCCCACTATAATTGGCTAACAGGTGAGGCATCTCTGAGATTTCCGGAGAGACCTTTTCACAGCTTTCAACAGGAAAACAGCCAGTATCTGAACTCTGGAAGCGAATGCAGACACTGTCCAGTATGGAAATGAACTTTACGTCTTTCATCTACAGATGACCCTCGGTGTGCCCTGATGTACATCTGAGACAGTGACAGATAGAAGGAGGCAGAGAAACTGAGATAAAGACGGACTGTACAAGTTAATTAAAAAAACCATTCCAGGCATAACTGGGTTTGGTGAACGAGCAGAGTCAGTGGCTCGTCTTATGTAAGCTAGCACCTGGGATCCTTGAAGCATGTAAGAAATGTGATCAGGTGCTGCGAGGGCACCGCCTCATAGGAGTCACTGGAGCTGAGGGCCTGTAGGTTAAACTGAGCTGGGCTTTCTCTGAGTTATCTGGCTTCAGTAAGCTCAACATTACTCAGCTGCCTGGATAAGCCGTGTCCCACAGAGAGGCTCTGTTGACCAGATCAGCCGGGGGTGCACTCACGTGTAGGAGGTGTTGGTAAATAAAAGCCGGTTACATTGTCAAGTTGAGTTTTAATGAGCCTTGTCTGAAATACTTGCATGTCATTTACTGGACGCAGTTTAACAGTTGGTGAATATTGTTCCACTGCATTTTCTGAAATTTTTTATGTTTTCTAATATCAGTTTAAAAAAAAAAAAAAAAACAAGTCCTCATTGTTGCAAGTAACTTGTCAAAATAAAAGCTCGAGCCATCTGCTCAGCTCAGTATTTGGTTTGTGTGTTTTTTATTTATTCGTTTGTCCCCTCTGGTTTTTATTATCCTGTATAAATTGCTATGTGTCTTTTGTTATCCAAAGCCACATTTGATGTATAAGGAAGGAGTGGTTTCTCGTTAGTTGTGTGTCATCGAGGAGGTGGCAGTGAAACTCAGAGGTAACTCAGCCATCATAAATTACAGAAAATGCTGGGAATTTGAATTTATTTGATGAATTTCTCCTTTGATTCTGCACAAACCCTAACGTCCTCCCCACACTAAATCTCTGGACCACATCATGATGTCACCAAACAACAATTAAGCAACAAATGTTTGTCTTCTGTAAAAGTCCACTGTAAACTGAGGAGGCATTCCTTTCAATATGTGGCTTCTGTGGTAGGCTAATGCCCATAATAACAGAGAGGGAACTGGCTGAGCAACCACAGAAAAACATGGACACACACACACACACACACACACACACACAAAAAAAAAAACACACTCTCTTGGACTGTCTCTAGGTCCCTTTCTCTTTTTCTTTGTTCCTCTCTCTCTGTCATTCATTGCAGCAATCTGGACGTCTGGTCCGGTCTCATCCCTTCCTCATCCCAGTCTCATCCCCTTCGAGATCTAAGATTACAGCTGAACTGCCACAGACTTCCAGGCCCAGAGATAAACTTTGGCTTGAAATGTCTTGCCAGCTGTACGACTCGAAAAGTTATGTGATGGATCTAAGACAATAACTTTGACGACCAGATAATGATGTGTCTGGGGGATTCTGAGCAAACAGAACAATCTCTCTTCCTCAGCACGTAGTTATGATTTGCATCTTGAAGCTGGATTACAGGAGAACAATGTCCCTCTTTAGTCAGTTTAAAATGGACAAAGCCGTGTTCTCCGTGTACCCCGGTGGACATCAAGCATAAAAGCTGCTCCCTTATAATCTCCCTATCAAAGCCCCCCCGAACGACGAAGCAGCCAGCGTAGCAGAAATGCTGACAGAGTTCAGAGGTATAGAAGGATTTCCAGTGAGCCTGTGGGTGGCTGGGTATCCGTGCGGGTTTGTTAATTGATAACTTGACCCCCCACAAGGGCTCTAATACTTTAAACAGGTACAGTTATGCAACAGTACCCCTGCTATGGCAAAACATTTTGTGACAAAGTTCATGTGCCTGTCAAGACTGCTTTAAAGCCATGCAGTGATCTCTGCCTCTGAGCCTTTTTTTCTTCTTCTTCTTCTTTTTTTTTGTGCTCTGTGTTTTTCACTTGTCGATCATCCCATGGTGGACGGCTCGCTGTGCAGAATAGGATACTGCAGATCATAATGTTGTGCTGGACAGGCCCCAGACGCTGGGTTGGTGTCTCTGGCAGAGTTTTAACTGGCTCAGGTTTTACTTCACTTGATCTAGCAGGTGACCGTCCCTCAGGGCTTCACCTTAGGCCCGCTGTACGTTATCCTGTATACTGCTACTTTACTGTGTTTATTTTTGTTTTACTGTCACCACTGAGGTTCTCTGCTTGCATGTTAAGCACTTTGTGTTGTTCCATGTATAGATTGTGATATAAATTAAGTTTATTATTATTTTATTCTATTTTTTGGACGGATCAAATGACTGCATGAAATGTGGAGGAGATGAACCATGAACTAATCACCCAGCTCTGCAGCTCATCTGTGCTTTAAGGCCTCTTGTAGCTAACTGTAAAAACCTATGTTATCAACTGTGTTTCCAGTTACAATACATGGGTCAAAGTTAGTGATTTGATGGACATAATAGTATGGATGTAACTGTACAATCACTTGCACCAACTCTTACAAGGCGCAGCTTGTAGTGACACATAGCATAGAAAAGTGTGATTTCCAGTCAGTTTTAGTGCTACTCAGCACCGATGTGGTCCAAAAATAAAGTATTTTAAAATCATGACATTGTCATAATATGTTCATATTGGTGATAGGAATTGATTTGGCGAAGGTCTCTAGTGACTCAGACTAAGATTAAACACAATACATGATTAAGATTTCGATTAAACCCCTGCACAAGTATCCAGGATTGTGTAACAGATTATACTTTGGAGGCATCCATCTAAACCTCATGCAAAGAACCGTTGTAATTGAAGCTTTGCTAAGACCGGTCAGAGCAAAAAAAAGAAAAGAAAAGAAGTGTAGCTATAGTGGCAGGTGGTCGGCTTATCACAGTAGTAATTAGTTAATCACGGGTGGTCAGAGGAATTAGCTGCTGCACGGCCTAAACCCATTTAGATGATATTATACTGAGGTATTTCATCATGGAGTCTAATAAAGTGTCTATTGTGAGTGTTTTTCTTTTCTACTTTTCTCTATTTCTACTCCGAAAGTGGCTGTCAGGACCTCATGGCCTTTTTTCAAAGTCCCCAAGAGTTTAGAAGTATCAAAGGAAAGAGGAAGTCGCTCTCAATCTCTCCTCCTCTGCTCTGAACAGTGACGGAGCCGCTGCCGCCGTCTCTAAGTACAACCTGTCATTGTGGTCCACATTTTCCCAAGGATTACTGTCACTGGCCTCTTCCTTCTGACCAATCATGGCATCACTCACACTGTCCTTGATTACAGCGGCTAGCAGGTCAATGTGGAGGTAACTGCTATTCACTTTCTAATCCCTTTTCTCATATTTGAGAGAAAGGGAGCACAGTGGATCTTCTCACCACCCATCACTCCTCTCACTTCTTCTCCGTCTCCTTTCTTTCTGTCTGTTCTTTCTCCCATGTCGGGTCAGCCGCACAACAGGTCCTTTCTCCTCCGTGTCCCTCTCCCGGTAAAATGCTTGGATAGGCCATTAAGTGCTTTAATGACGCACAGAGGCGTGAATGATTTCAAAGAGAAGCAATGTCACCTTTGGGAATTGTGAATGTGTTTAATCACAGATTTAGGGTCTTAAAATCCCTCTGATGACAATATTAAAGTTGAATCAAAGGTAAACTGTATTATTACATAAAACTCTTAGCGGGATCAAAAGCGTGCAGCCGTGGGAGTAAAAATAAATGTTTTATCAAAGCTCTGATCTCAGTCCAAGGCTTCTCCCTCTGTGACGACGACTCCATCAGACATGTAAAACAAACATGACAAAGACTTTTGTACAGCATGATCAGGAAAATGCGACGTGATGATCACATGAGAAGCAGAGTGGATCAGGAGCACCTCACGTAAGTTACTGTGCAGTCTAAAACAATCAAGAGCAAGTGAATAACGCTGCCTTTGCTACTGTAAGTTTACAGCGAAACTTTTTCACCGCCGGACTTTTTGGAAAATACATTTCTGAATGATGTGATATTGTAGTATGTTACATCCAGAGGAAACATGCCTCTGCCTGAACTCACACTGGGTGTCAACGTCGTCTGCTGCTGTCATGTGAGTTGACATGTTACCGAGGAAACACACAATAAACTTATCAGTCAGAGTTATTTATGGATGAGTTGCTGAGGACAGCTACTGCAGATTAGCTGTGTATGACCGTATTTCATTTGTGACAAAGCTGCTGCCGGGCCAGGCCGTAAAACAAAACAAAAAAACATACAGTTTAACTCACAACCCCGAGGTCACACCTGTACAAATACAATCCAGCATGAGGGTCAATGAAGCCACTGTAGGAGTTCAACTGGAAATCAATATGCCTTGACCTCTAAGTATCGGCTGTGGCAGGTTTGGAAGTAAAAATTTGATCCCACAGTGTTTGTCTACGGCATTGTATCAATAAAGTTTCTATTTGGGGATATCTGAATCTACACATGCAGCGAACGCATAAGCTGAGACGTCCGTGGTGTTTCCTGTTGATAAGCCTTTAGGGTGAGGAGCTGCACTGACAAGTTTCCTCCTCAGTGATGTCTCCTGGAAGCTGTTCAGGCAGCGTCCTGTAAAATATTCTACATAAAGTGTGCATTTAAACGACCAGCTGATTGTTTCAGTGGGTGTTTCCAAAAGTGTCTAAAACACGGTTTTTCTTGTAGCCTCATGCACATCTACACAATCTACTGTGACGAGAAACAGATTAGTCACATTTATTCTGAAGTTGGATCTGCTCTGTCTCAAACTGTTTGGTTTGACTTTATCTCTACAGTGTAAACAGAAGTACAGGCATCACTACGCTCACACACACACACAGAGCTATCAGCAGATTCCCTCAGACCTTTGAGAGGTCACGAGGTGAAGAGGCACTGATTAGCTTGTCAGCTCCTCTCTCCTCTACAAGGGCCGACACACCGAGTGCACCCTTGAAACAAGCTCCTCGCAGCCTGTGACAGACGAGACTGATGTGTCTCCACACACGGCCACTGTAATGTCAAGTGCTCAGCCTGTAGCACTTATCAAGCCTGTGGCACCTGGTAATTGCTTCCTCAAGCTGCTCCTAACGACTCCGTACTCAAAACACACACACACAAACATGCAAATACACAGGCACACAAAAAAAGTATAGAAATAGTTTATGCACATGTTTTTGCTCAGCAAGAATCCTCCTCATGTTAATGAAACTTTTTGTCTTACTAAAAACAACATTACACCTCTCGAGCTCCATTATTTTTAATTTACCTCTCAAATTTCATTCATTTCATTCAGTAGCTTCATTGAATCATACTAAATTGGCCAACACTTATGTATATTTACAAGTATTCATTTATTTATTAGGGTTGTTAGGGCTCTCGCTGGATTGAAATATTTAATAGTGATTAATCAAATGAGTGCCAATATCACATTTAAGTGCAAATTAATCACATTTTTCATTTCTTCAAAATATACCTCAGGTATATAATAATGAACTAACCAGAGAATGAGCATTAATCATGAGTTGGGAAAAAAAAAGTCACTGTGAGAGCCCTATTATTTAAATAAAATCTCAATGTCTATATCATATAGGCCATTATTACACTGAATAATAACGTTTCTTGTCTGACATAGTAGTAGTGTCACACTCCCGCCCAGCTCCTGTCACACTCACTGGTCTGACAGCAGTGAGTCGTCTGCAGGGCGATACAGGACGCCTGTTTAAAGATGGTGGTTATCATGGTGGATCCTAATGAGCTGCTTATCCGACATTATGTAATCAGTGTATAAAGACTTGAATGTGAGAGAGTGTTAACACACACATAACGAGGAGCAGACGCAACAAAAACAACAAAGAGCCACAATCACAGGGGATTCCACCTCAGTATTAAGCTAATGTTGGTGTGTGTGTGTGTGTGTGTGTGTGCGTGTGCCCTGTACATTTGGAGCAGCTAAAGTTGGAAAGGCCTCCGGTTCACGTCTCTCTGTCTGAGTGTGTCTGTGTTATTGGGGTACTTGTGTGATTCCGTAAACAACCAAATCAAAGGGAAAACAGCTTACAGCTACTGAAGAACAACATCTGTCTGTCTTCCAGATGTAATCCTCGACCGCTCATATTTCCACACAGTCTAGAGGAAAACACAGGCTGTAGACTGCTTTACGTGCGCTTTGAGGATTTTAATTTCACATTGTCCTGGTGCCCAGTACTTCAAACAAGAATGGCAAAAACTTCAGATGGTAAATGTGGAACCGGTCTGTTCCAGTTTCAGTATCGGGTTCAATATTGACGTAGCTGGTTTATCGGATATTGAACCTAAAGCGTCACTGATCGAGATTCCATTGCATAGTTTGCATGTCTGGTCTGTGACGAAGAAGAAAAGAGTGAACTGACGAAACAACAGAAGCTCAGCACTTGGTATTTTTGCACTCCTTTTTCAAATACTCTATTTTAGCTCTACCGGTTTGTATGTGAAGCCAAAAACAAACAAAATGCCAGATTTGCCACAGCTTTGTGTAACCTTATATATAATACCACCAGCACCATCAATAAAGATAATTATTGCAATCAGTATCTATATATATATGTAACAGATTAAAATCCCAAAAAATGGATTGGTGCATCAAGTATTTTATGCTGGACAACTTTGTGGGAATCAGAAGAATTTCCACTAACAGTTATGGAGAGATCCAGGTCATAGTCGAAGGTTGAGAAAGCGTCACCATTGTGGATAAAAGAAAACAACCTTGTGTGTTGGTAGCATATAAAAAGGCCATTTCAAAGTCACACTCGACAATCCTTTAAACCCCAAACCCCAACAAACCACTGGGGGAGGTTTGTGACTACAGCCACAGTGACCTCTGTCTCAGACATGTGCTCTGATCTCTAACTGTTTCAGCCGAGTTTCCTTTGCGGAGGAGGACGTGTCAAAGCTCATCAAAACTTTTCCTCCACATTCCAACAATATCTGCAGCTGAAGTCACCTGCACTGACCCCTCTCCAGAGAAATTATCCATCACAGACTCTACCACTCCCACTGTCACACTGGGCTTTCATCTGGTTACCACAGCTGTACACGTCTGCTCTGCCAATACCTCCATGCTCAGCCTGGACTCGCTCAGTCCAACTAGGTTTGGGAGGTCTCTTTCCCCAGCATGGCAGCCTCCCTCGCTGTTTGACTCCACCACGAGGTTCTTGGGCTGCCGCCACGACAAGCAGTGACCACCCTCTGGCTTTCAGATCCTTGCAGCTGTTTTCATGATGGGAAGTTTTGAACAGCGTCCATTCTGACATCATGTCCCCAACCTCCTCTCTTAAAGCACGAGTTCTCTCAGAGGTGAAATCAGAGGCGCGAGTAAGACAGATCCACACATCTGGGTCCACTGAGTCTGGCAGCCTCCGACAACGTGTGATCCAACTCCACATCAGATGGTGATCGCTCGCCATCTCTACTGTTCTTTTCATTGACCAGAACCTGACACAGACAGGTGTGCAGGAGCTCTATTAGCATTCCAGGACAGTCTGAGGCACAAGGTCACCTCGCAAACAAATCCTGAAGCTTGGCGTGACCATGAAGTAGAAAAACTACGTAACTACATCAGCATCACCCTTCTGGGGCTCGTATCAGTGCAGCCCTTGTGTGATGAAATGCTTGTGCTCCAAAGCAAAACCTTCTCACAGCACATCCATGACTTGCAACCTGGTCTTGTCTTGCTCTGTCGATGGCTCGGCCCAAACATGTCTCGTGCAGACTCCGGCTCATATACAGAAGATGGCCCCATTCATGAAGTGGTATTAGTGTTTTATTAAACTAGCAGCGCAGTGTTGTGGAAGCCCCTTCTGATTTAAGATCAAGATTCGACATTCCAGTCTTTGATGTCGGTGCTGGTTTACCCCCAGAATACTATATGGGGAGGAAGAGAAAAACAAGCCCGACATAATTATGGGAGAACTCATTTCTCCGGGCTTCCTGTTATTGAGAACATGCTGCAAATAGGCGGACGGCACGGTATCAGCAGCGTTAACAATGTTTCCTCTGACTGGGTGACTGCCTCTTTGATCTGCTGAGAAACAGTCACACACTCTGGCCCGCTCCTCCGAGAATTAAAGATATAAGACTATTCAACTAGAAGAGGTTAGAGAGCAAAATAATAAAGACGGGAAAAAGAGGAGAGGGGTCATGTGGTGACACAGGAGTGAAGACAAGACTGTGTGTGGCCTGCACTAGTTAAACTGCACCATGCAGGGTTTTTATGTAAAATGCACAGACCTCATCATGTTTAATCACAATAGAAATCTTTGATAGATAAAAAGGACTCATTATGAGTTCAGGCAGGACCGGGAAGTAGCACAGGATCAAATTACATTAGGTGTAAAAAAAGACATCTTGTGACAAGGCACCATGAGCAGCAATCTACTGCATTAAGTCTAAGTCACTACAGCTGTAAAAGCTGTAGCTACTCCTCTCAGTAACACATAAATGCTAGTTGATGCTCTCAACACTGAGTTGGCTGCTGTCATCAGCATAAAACTGACTAAACATGGTGAACGTTCCTGTTGAAGGGTCTTTACAACCAGTTTTTAGTGGAAAATAAAAAAAACGCAAAAGTGCTGTTTGGAAGTATTTTGATGCAAATGACCAGGGAAAGGCTGAGGACGGCGAGAAGCAAACAATGTGCCAAAGTGGTGGCAAAAAAGTTACGTAGTACAACGAACATGGCGAAGCATCGTGAAGACCGAGACGCAAAAACTTCACAGGTGTAGTGTAGATGAAAATTAAAGTGGAATACACACACACATAGGGAGGTCCAACCCATCACCTAGATGGTCTCTACTTTGTTTGTGTGACATGGTTGCTCATGTATTTTGGAGGCAACACTTAAAGAGAGGAGTCTTGTTCATGGAAAGAACTGTGCCATGTTGTGGTCCTGCACTCTAAACAATGCAACCAAAATGAGTCCAGACTCAAACATTTACTGCAGCTGGTAATCTGTGACTGACGACTTAAATGGAAAATGATAGATCCCACACAAAAATTAAGTGGAAAATAAAAGGAAAAGGCGTATCCAAATATTTATATTTAATCCCAAATTGATATGTTTGCATATAACATTTCCCCAGAACCTGTGGTTTCCCACTGCTCCCTGGAGCGAGTTACAGCCGATGATCCAATGCTGTAACAGCACGCAAACTGTAATTTCAATGCAAACACAATTATAAAAGTGGGATCCTCCACTGTCATTAGTGGTGAGAGACTGAAAGACAGCAATGGCCACAGCACTGTATGTAGTTGACATTACATTGCTCCAGAATGAGTTGTAGAGTTGTCTGAACTGTGACTTGGAGTCTGTTTGGGGCTGCTATGGTTTCAGCGAGTCAATCATCCCCAACATCCTGGAAGTCAAAGAAGGAATGAGCAAGAAAAAATTAAAGAAAAATGCCACACACAAATCTGAAACCGTAACGTGGCCAAATCAAACAAGGCCTCAGTACCAAACCAAGTTTAAGAAAACATGTTGTGTAGGATGCAGTTCAGGCTCTTTAGCTTGTGGTGGATCAGGTCTTGATTTCTATTGAACTGTGGCATCCAGAGATTTATACTCTGGAAACAGAAGATCAGGGACATGTGGGGTCCAACAATGACGATGGGAGAAAACTCATGCAGGATGATGAGTGTTAACATGCTGCTTTTCACTGGGTTTGTCCAGGAATTAAAATTAAAGGTTAGTTATGTTTGACTACAGCTACTACAAACAGCAGGTGTGTGGTGTCTCAAAGCTGTTCAATTACTTCCTCTTAAAAAATCATGTGAAACCATCCTCGTGTTTGAGGTCTCCCACGTTTTTAACATTAGTTAAGATTTGAAAGTCATCTAGTGTGTTGCCAGGCTTAGACAGAAGGTACAACTGAAAAACAAATAGCAACAAACAAGTATCAGTATTTTTAAGTCTGGTTTCCAGCTCTCAGGTGATGCACTGGGAGTTGGAAAAAAAATTTTATTCTCTTATGCATTTGAAAAGACATTCATGCATGTAAAAGTGTAAAAGCAAAGCTAGGTGTGCTGTTGTTGATGACACTGTGAATGAACCACAAACTCGTCCTCCCTCTTTGCTCTATCAGCTCGGGAAATCTTCTGAACTCCCAGCAGAGAGATCGCCTCCCAGCAGGTAATATCAGGACTGAAGCTCCGGCCTCAGGACGGCCACTGATCTCTGATCCTGTCTGCCAGGCTCTACTCACAGCAGTCACGCACACCACAAACAGGAATCACCAACATCAACAGCCTGCTCACTTTTCTCTCTTTCAACTCCTCTTTCTCTCTCTCTCTCTTTCTCTCTCTCTCTCTCTCTCGATCTGTTTCCCATCCTCTAATTAATGACCTGTTGCTCACTTGCACAGCAACTGTAAGGGCATCTTCATTTAATTTTCCCAAGGACTGAATGCAATATATGGCAAGCATGAGAACCAACATGAGTCATTCAAATAAAGTGGGCGCTAAGCTATTTACATTCCAAGTCCTGCTAAATTAGCTGTTCAAAAATATGCTTCAATCTGCAGCGAAATGCTTAGTCACAGGGCCGGCAACGTGACTGCTGTGCTTGTATGGGCAGGGTGAACGGAACATGCCTGAAAATAAAAGAAAAAAATAAAAAAACAACAGGAATGTTACGGGGATCGCACCCAATTACATCAAAGTATGGATTTGAGTAACATCTGCATTTTGAATGATTCATTTTTCATCATAAATGACGAGCACCGTTGTGTCATTAGATTAAATTCACAGTCCATTTCCCTCTGTCAATCTGAGACCATTCTTCATTTTCTCAGCTCATCTGGATGAGAAGGACGTGACTCAAACTCAAACCCTTTCCTTGAACCTCTACTTGAAAAGATTAGCTCCTCCGTCCCACAAGTATGAAAAACAAAGCCAAGCACTTTCTTTTTTCTTTTTTTTTTTAATCCTCTTTCTGCCAACGCTGTGGTCAAACACTGTGTCCAGTGTTGTGACGTCTTCTTCTTCTTCTGGGTTGTTTTTGCTGATGAGGTGTTGAAGCCTCTGTGGGTGGAGCTCTCTGCTCTTTGTTCAGCCACTGTGACCACCACTGCCTATGTTAACTGTAGCCCTCGCCCTGTTTGTGTCAAACCACCGCTACTGCTGCTGGAAACATAAAAATGCATCACTTCCTGCGTGACAGAGATCCCAGATGGGCTTTTTTTTTACTACAACACCAATTTTCTTTCAAGTAAAGAGAAGAAAAAGGCGATTATTTAAGTGAAAATGACTCAGAGTCTAGAGGTAGAAACGCACCTCACAGTTCATTGTATTGAGGGAAACTAGGAGAAAAAATAAATAAACCGAGCCTAGACATTGATTAAATATTGAGACTCTCCTCGCATCAGCAGTTTCTGGGCTGATTCGCTGCTCCAACCATAACTCAGACTGAGTTCGGGGCATCTTTTTAATTCAAAACATGCACGCCAGTTGCCAAACAAGAAAGGTGAATGAGGCCAACTTTATTTTGGAAAGCTGGGGCTGCAGATTCCCGGTCAGGATCAGGGGGATGCTTTTATATGCCCCGTAGCACCAGGTATATGGTGATGAGGACGTGTCTCAGGTTCACTGAGTTCAGCTTCATATAAGTTGAATTTATCTGCTCCAGAGACGTCCCGTCCCCTGTAGACAAAGCACGCTGACCAATATGACTGGGTGGGTTGCTGCGTGCATATTCATGCGTATTCTGCATGTCACAACACACTCTCTCCGCAGGCTTCACCGTGTTAATCTCTCACCACAGGTTTAGCATTTTCTGACATAAAGTGGCGACTCAGGTTTAACCCTCTCGCAGCTTTTTGCATCTTCAAGTGTCAGAATATATACGAGTCAGATTATGGAGAAGCTTCAGACGAACAGGAAACTTCTCAGAGGACAGATGTAAAAATCTGAACCAGATGTAGTATTTACTTATTGAAATAAAGGATATGCCAGAACTGTTGGCTTCACATCACCTGAACGTTAAGTATGTGCTCCATGTCGCTCTCTCTGTATCCGCCTGCTGAGGTCACAGGGTCAACATGGATTCATCTATCCATCTATCCTTCTACCCTGCTCCCACTCTGAATCTCCTGTCCATCCCCTGCTGTGTGGATATTTTCTGCCCAATTAAAGCGTCAAACTTTGTTTTTGTTTGAATTTCTTCTTGAGTTTCAGAAATAAACCCCCATCTGTTTGGGGATGAGTCACGACCGTCCCACTGCTGAAAAACAGGATTCATCCCTTTTGTCTCAGCCAACACTCAATCAGACAAAGCTTGAATCAATATTAATCGATTAGTGATACAAAAAAACTTGTTATATAATCTAATCTAACATCTTAGTCAACAGCTTGTTTTTGTTATACATGTTATGGGGTTTGAAGATTTGGTCATAACTTTGGTAGTGATGAGAAAACGTTTGGTCTGTAGGATGAAATAATCCACATGTTGAATGATAATGAAAATAATCATTAGTGGTTGTTGTCGCTCATGACCTCCCTCAGCTGATGGAGTTGCCATGGAGATGGTTCAGTTGTTAAAATGTCACATGAGCTTTCAAACTACAATCACAGTGGAAATAAACTTACTTTTTTCATTTATCCAGTGGAACAGTTTAATTTAAATTCAGGGCCAGAAATGTGATTATAGTCTTGTACTTTTTACCAACTAGTTTTTTAGATCTTTACATCTGAAGCAGGAGACAGTTGAGAAAGTCGACTCATTGTTTGCATTGTGTCTAAGCTGCAAATGTCACGTGTTGCTTCCCGTCTCATTCGTGCAACAGATTTTTTTTTTTTTCTTCTTCAGTCTGTAAAGGGATATAGAAAGACGGGGATTCCCAACATGCAGCCCTTTTTGGAAACGAAGACCGTTTCAAAGGTTTCCCGGGACACGTTTTATGAGCACCTTTCATTCAGGGACAAAGTCAGACAGCAGACATTCTTGGCATTCCTGCTCCCTTCCAGTAAACACCAGCTCAAACACCAGTTGGGTGCTCAAAGTGGCATTTGATTTCTGCTCCGACTTTCTCTCTAACAGCAGCCTCACGCATCTAATGACTCATCTGCCCGTTGTTTGTCTGACCTGCTGAGACTTTCATGTGTCGCTCTGTATGCAAATCCAAGCAACAAGAAGCCGGAGCTGGGAGACACATGTGAGCCACATGCTCGTTCTTGCTCTCCCTCTCGCTCGCTCTCTCTCATCCTCGTTCTCTTTCTCTGCCTGTTTTCTGACCACAGTTACACAATTGACTTTTCATTTTATGTAATCACTTCTTCAATGTAAAAAAAAAACACTGGAGTTTCCCAAATATTTGCTTTTTCTGTGCACAGAGGTGTCTACTTCCACTGATCCATACAAACACCTACACACACACAGACACACACACACAGACACACACACACACAGACACACACACGACACTGTACCCAGCTTTCTCCAGGAGACGGGCCACATGCGAGTCATCCAACCTCACCACAGCTCTCCAGTTGAGTTGTTACATGCACCATCTCTGTGACAAACACCCTACATACCTGTGGGGCTTATCTACCTGGGGTGCAATTGGCAGTCTGGAGAGAAATGGGCTCACGTGCACATACTGTAACAGGGCCGAAGGCGCTGTAGTAAATAACTGAGGTCTGGTGGCTTAGTGTAATAAAACCTGCTGCAGATTTACTGGTGAAAACTTTATGAATTTAATTTTTGCATGTAAGGTGTAATCAGTCACAAGTGGATGTAATTCCAGGGATCATTTCACCATCACACTTAATGACCCAGCGCTGAAATGAATGAGGCTTTAACCAGTGACTTGGGACATCAACAGCTTCATCATGAACTATTAACACCTGGACTTAACCTACTATGATGGGTCAACGTCCTGCTGGTCGTTCACTCCACTGCTCACCACTAGAGGCTGATAAAAGGTTGGAGATAATGAAGCGCTCCTGATTATGCCCACAGCCACTTCACTGAGCCCCTGTCTCAGTTCCCTGCTTTGGCCTGGGATGAACAGGATGAAACCTGCTCCTCAGAAAACAAAGGACTTTGATAAAAAGCTGCTCAGGATCTCTTCTCTGTGAGTTACACTCACTTCTTTGAGCCGACTCCTTCTTTGATGCTACTTAATGCTGACCAGAGGCATTGTGATTTTTGAACTGTGCTGATGGCATCCTCAGTCAATTCATTTTAATTGATTACACAATAGTTTCACTTTTGGAATCACATCCATGTGAAGAGCGTATTTTACGGCAGAGGAGGGTAACACCGAGGTTTCATAAGCAACGTCATGTCCATTTACAAAGTTTTCTGTCAGATATAGAGTCCTCATCAAAGTACCTGCTCATAATCGATCTCCTTTACTAAAG
>OMNW01017066.1:30593-45278 GCA_900303245.1 Selene dorsalis
AGTCAGATTTCTATCTCCATGTCTTAGAGGTGGAAATTCAACCATCACTCACTATGAGCTAAATCCCTCCATAGATGCTGGTGAAAAACAAGGCACATCTAACAGTGAAGTATTAAGATTTTGCTATCTTTTCCATCGGGGCTGGTGTAACCTGATACAAAACCCAGGACTGTGTTAATAATCATATCTCAGCAGGTTTTCCTATACTCGAGTCAACAAGCATTCCTTAGCTGTGACCGTGACAATCTTTCACCGAAACCACGATGGCTCTCCGGGCCAGACACAGCCTCATCCCTCCCAAAACACACACACACACACACACAAAAATCCAAAAAAACAATGGCTTTAACTGATGCAGGGAGGCAGATAGGAAGCCGGGGGCCTTGATGAGGGCCTTATCCCAGGTGTATCAAAACACCTGCACAGAGGCCAATCTTAGGATGTGAATGGCAGTGCCCAGGCTTCACAGTGTGAGTTAGTGAGTTTTCAATGTAAATAAGAGTCACGGTCTGTGAACCAACAATGGTGTCTGCTATCTCTGCTTTACAGGCACAGCACCATTACTGACAACATAAACAAGCCCACGTCTCAGAGTGCTGATAAACAGCTGATACACACTCTGTTAAAGTCTGACAGTTTTGTTGCCTGCACCACCTCACACAGACGACTCCGACTGCGAAACTGGTCTCTGAGGTCCAAGTCCTGGATTTTGTATCATTACTATGCAAGATACATCATGCTTTAAAAAACTACATGCTGCAGTAAAACAGCTGATAAAGGTTTGAGTGCATTAAGTACAAAAATATCCTGGATGTGAAATGATAAGTGAACGAGTGAACACATCACACAGAATAACAATAAAAACAGACATCACAACCACACTGTTTCTGTGATTGAGTTTCTCTTCACAAATGATTTAGTTAATTATTAATAAGGGTTCATTCAGGGTCAAAGGACTTTTCAGTTGGATACCAGGATACCTCAGTTTGAACATTCATATACAAGTGAATGACAAAAATCTGATTTTTGGATCATGTGATTGTCGTCCTGTTGCTCTATGAGTCTTGATCAAACAACTCTGCAGTCATATCACTCTGCTGCTGTGTGTTGGTACATCCTGGGACATGTTATCAACGGCACATGATGAAGATACAAGTCTGATACAAGTTTGTGAACGGGATCAGTGTGAAGAAGTGAAACAATGATGCTGACACTTTGTCTAATGCTTGTGAATCTATCGCTGTCCTGTCCTGAAGCACCATTTATAGCTTTGTGAGGAAAATATCTTCATTTTGTTTCTAATTTTGGTAAGTCTTGAGAGTCCGTGAGCCTTCTAGATCGAAAAAGTTTCATGCCTACATCCTCACATGTTATCATGTTATCTGGACACAGTCGACCAGCCACCTATGTTTCAACTCTGTATCGCTACAAGGTCATGCTATTCCAGCTCTATTGTTTCCCCTCGGAGCAAGATTACCATTTGTTTATTTTGACATTTCCATGGATGAAACACAAAAAATGACACCGATTAGAGAAACTCAAATAGTACTTGAAGCGGGGAACATTTCAGCCTCCAGAGTTTCCAAACACGTCATGCTGGCCCGATGTCAGGGACACTGACTGCTCTTGAGATATTTACTTTGAAAAGCCTCAATCCAAGTTCTTAATGAATCTTATTCGATGATTTCCGTGGCCAAAAAAAATCAAAAGCATGGAACGGATAAAAAGAAATGCAAAACTTTAAATTGGTCACGTTGCAGAAGGAGAATATGGAAAAGAAATGTTTTGAAATCAATACAGCTCTCGTTTGTTGGCGTGCAATTATGGTATGTTTTTGTTTGCTGCGTTTCATATCAATGTTTTGAATCCACAAATAAACCTAATGCAAGTCAGGTCATGTCAAAGTCCTTCAGTGAAGCTCAGAGTGATAATATCCAGGAACATTTAATCTGATAACTTTTCTATTCACCATATTTACAGTGGTTTTCATACCATCACATCACAGTGTCGGGCTGCTGCTGCTTTAAATATACTTCATTTTACAGCTTAGGAATGACAGCGTACGTGGGTGTGATGCATTCGCTGCCTTTGACAGACAGACGACTCCTCCATAACAAACACTAAATTACCTTTTCATTCTCAGCTCTGCTAAAAATAACTTCCTCCCCCTGTTAAGGAGGCCTGACAAAAAAGCAACGGGGAGCCTGGCAGAAACAAATTCACCCTGCACCTGTCACACACTCCGGATCAAAGTGGAGGACTTGACTGCTATTGTGCCGTAAATCCTGTTGATATCCACACAAACATGACCCCTCTGAGGCAGGGCCATAAAGCTCCCGGCAGACATTTCCATTCAGGACTGCGGCTGCCTGCGCACTGTTTGGGGCCAGGCCACAGCACCATGAAGGGTGATTATCTTGCAGCTATTTCTCAGGACAACCCCGCAGAGACAGCGAAATTTGTAAGGACACCAGACGAGGAGAAGAAGAAAATGGTTTTTGTCAGTGCTTTGGTAGAAAGAAGTAGAAAAAAAAGAAGTTAAATTATACAGGATGTGAAAGATGTGGCAAATATAATGACATGATACTGTTACCTTGTGAATAATGTGTATAATTACTAAGATTTACACTGTGTTCATGTCATATCACAGTCATTGTGTTTACGACTTGGAATAATTGTTGTAATGGGGCAAAGGGAAGAATGTGCAGGATAAAATGTCTAACTCATAGATTTAAATGTTGCAGTCTCCTCTGTAATAATCAGACAGTCCAATCACACACGTCTAGTGTTACATACACATTTCTGAATAAAGAGTCATAATAAACACTTTGATTTGTAACACCTGCACCAGGTATGGATCTGAGCCAAAGTCCAGTTTGCTTTGCAGAAGTAGTTAGAGCCATTATAAAAACAATTTAAAAAAAAAGATGAATTAATCAGGACTGTAGCATTGTGGCAACTCACATTCCAGTGGTAGGTTTATAAGAGCATGCGGCAAAAATTGGCCGTGACGTCTGTTTCTCAATAAATCAAAGAGGCCGAACGCTCTGAAGAGGAAAATAGTTAATAACGAATAAAAGCTGTTAACAAATAGACTCTGGTGAAGCAAGTGGAGATGGCATGAGGGACAGAGGCGCTTGGTTCGACTTGGCTGTAAAAACCATGTCGCACAAAAAAACCACAAAAATCCACGGCCTCGCCAGGAACAATTAACGAGTTCAAAGGCTTATTAGAGCCACTCCAGCCTGTCAGTGTTTGCTAATGGCTTTCTTCAGGAATGTCATAATCACAGAGGAACCCGACAAGAGAAAGGACCGCGCTGACGAGCTGATGGCACAAGACAAAGATGTTTACATAACTTAATGTCTCCCTATCTCCAACAACCACTCTTTGTTTTATAAACCACTGTTATTATGGTCAGATCTATAGTGTTGGGTTCTATACGGCATCTGCTTATCACGTTCGGGGCATAAACAGGCCTGTTTATGAAAAAAAATTATAAAAATGATTGAATGGGTGATGTGTGCTTATATATTGTTCCATCTGTTGTGTTATAAACAACAAACTGCTTCCTCTGTTTATATCTGCAACCGTTTCTCCACAAGTTATCTATGTAACACACTTGAAAGGTGAAGATATGTCAGTGTTGTGTTGTGGAAAAAACCCACATCCTCACTCTCATGTTTTCAGTCTCTCCTGAGCAGCTGAGCACACAGGACACTGTCCTCATTGTGGAGCAGTAACACAAGTCCAACATGATATAACCTTTTCTGGTTCCACGTCTGACACACTGAACTCGTGACCTCAAGAAAGGTGAGACCGGCCCGTAGAAATGTCAGGGGATGGGCTGAAACACGGGGGGAGGAAACCAAGACTGGTGGTGGTGGTGCTGTTTGAGCTTCACACGAGAGGTCAGAGAGGTCACTGTTGGTAGCGTCAAAACTGACTGACTGTAGCGAAGCGGACGGGAACCCCAAAAGACATCAAAAATGATTTATGATTTCACTCGACGTGTCCCGAAAACATGAACCTCTGCCATGTAGTAGCGCTTCATGGTCAAGTGAGTACATGGAAGAACTAATTATCAACAGAAACATCCATCCTGGTGTCACAACATGTCCTCAGGAGAAGGCTACAGCAGCGGCAGGTAAAAGTAAAGAAAGACAACTTTCCTGACCATGTACTCAGTGACCCAGATATGTCAAGGAGCTTAAAACAGGACCGTTGACAACAGAGTCAGAGTGTGAGAACCACACAGGTGACTCACGTGCTCAAGTGGGAATAATGATGTCAAGAAAGGATGTTCGGGTCAGTTTCTTCTCAACCTCCAGAGAAGGAAATGTTACAGATTTGCATTTAGTTATGAATCATGTAACTTTTCCATTCAGGAAGTGTAAAAAAAAAAATTTTTTTTAAAAGTGTATTAAAAAGCAAGATTACATCAGGGTGGATAGAGGAGTATTGCCCGTGAAACACACCAGACCAAGATCAGATTCTCGAGTGGAGGACGTCAGCAACTCTTTTACAATTAATTTTCTGAACAGTTTCAAACCTTTCTTAAGAGTTTATCTGTGAAGTTGAGAGTTCATTCTCAAACTCCTTTTTTAAATAATCATTAAGACAGGGTAAGACTGGACTGTGTACATGTCAACATCTCAGCCCATCTCTGTGGGTTCATGTCCTTTTCTTTCAGGTCATAACCCTGAAACAGCTCCTCTATCACCCAGGAGCCTGTCCCGCCCCCTGTATCCTGCTGTTGCTCAGCAACCGCATCAACAGGGCCAAGACCGATACAAGCCTGGTTTGTGTCAACTACTGTATGACTCAAGAGGAGGACCAGCGCAGATAGAGGTATTTTAGGAATCACTCATCACATTTCCTGAAAATATTTTGGCTACCGAGGAGTTTTTCTTTAGCATTTTGCCAAAATAAACAAAATAAACTGTTGATTTGGATACAGGACATTGTTGTAGTTTTAGCTGTCGATGAAGCATGTCAGTTTAATAGTTCCTGTAGACTTTCTTACACAAACACTGTCTCACGAAGCCAAACATGAAGATGTGATATCAAACATAACGGATTCAGGATAAAGTGGGAGATTAACATCAACATAAGATGAGATGTGGGTGAAAGCTGCAAAGCTGAAAAAGACAGGAAGTGGGATTGTTTTGTTAATACGGAACAACACTTGAGTACTTGACTTTATATCAACACTTTGTTCATTATGTTGTTGTTAACAGTTCAGAAGAAGCACAGGTTTGAATGTGTGTGTATGTACTGTGTATAAGCGTATACCCGGTCCCATCAGTTCGTACATGTACTGTACATTATGTTGACGTTTTGATCTGGGATTTTAAAATGTCCTGAGTAGAACTAGATCAATCAATTAGAATCCATTACTTGAATGACAGAAACGTAATCTGTGACTATTCTGATCAGTGATTGATTGGGGGTTTTGGACAGTCGATCAACCAAAGACACAACATTTGAAGGTGTCACACTGAAGTCTGTGGAGACAGCTGTGGGCATTTTCAGTGAACAACTAATCGAGAAAATCATCAGCAGATTACTTGATAATGAAATTATCATTAGTTGCAGCTGGAGCTGAAAAATGATACAAACAAACAACAAAAAACACACAGTGCTTAAGATGCAGAATTAAACACACAGCTGCAGAGTCTGGGATGTATAAGTGTGTTAAACACATGGGTGGCTGCAGAGCCTTCTACATATGGAAAAGACTTTAAATTGTATAAAAAATGTTAAAGGTCACTCTGCATGGATCATTTAGTTCTGGCACTAGATGAGTTTAAAGCACTACTCAGGTAAGTGGATGATTGTGGGTTAGCTGAACTCTGCAGTAGCTGCTCTGGGAGTCATGGTGCGCATCGACTCCAAAAACGTAAGGGGAAACTTCCTTTCCTTTAAAGCTGAGCGTCCCTATGCTGCAGAGGTTTTTTTTTTCCCTCAAGCTGCTATCCTACCACCCTCATCCATAGGCAGTTTCGTATATTCAGTAAGCTTACAAGCCATTAAATAAGCCAGTGCAGGTTTCTGTAAATACTGAGGAAGGCCTCAGATTAATCCTTCCACCTTCAGCCTGGACTTCAGCCAACAGAGCAGTTTTTTGTTTGATTTCCAGTGTTGTCTGGAAGTGAAAAAGAGCAGCTGTTTCCAAGTCCGTCAAAATCTTTGACTTCACAGAGGCTCGTTTTTTCTTTTTTGTGCCTGAATAAGTCTGACAAAAACAACTACTCTGAAAACAGGTAGCCGATATCCAGCACAGGTTTTTAACGCTAAAGCCAAAGGATAAAACACCAAACACGAAACTACAAATGGGGAAGCTCTAAACAAACACTTGAATGAATGTCTGCGTGACAGACATGTTAACATCTGTTTTGTCTGACAGATTTCGTAAACAAAAGATTTCTCCGTCTGAGACCAAACACGCCGAGAGGTTCTCAGCGTCAAGAACCCGCCTCGCATAAGCCTTTTTGTAAAGACATTAAACTGCAGAGCATGTACACATAACCTCTCATGTCCCCGCTGAAGCTCCAGTCCTGCTGCTGACGTGAAGTAACACGACAGTCAGGATGTTAACTGCAGCCAGAAAATGCCTTCATATTGAATGAATGGTGACAATATGCACATGTGTTGAAACCATAAAGTGGAAATCCAGCACCTAAAGAAACATTTCCTGATAATGGGACCTCATCTCTTCTCGAACATCACCGTCCATCACTCAACACTCAACTCCAAAGACGGGCCATGAAAACAAAAAGTCACATTAAACAGTACTGAAAAACATTTTCAAAGCGTAATAGTACAAAAGGACGCAGGTGGCAACTACGGTCGGATTACAAAACAATGTATATGACAAATATATCTGATTTTAGAACAAGAAGGACAATATCCAATTTGTTAGCCTTATTAATCCACTGGATTTGGCAAACACAAGTCATTTTCATTGTCATTGTGAATGAAATGTTTCTCAATTGACTCCCCGAAAACTGCCAAAAGATCCCCACACAAATATGTGAGGATGCAAACTGTCTTAAATGGGGTTAACTGTCTGTAGCTCAGGGCTTAGTGATCTTAAAAAATCAATTCTGATATGGGCAGAGAGTCAGTGAAGGAAAGTGACCCTCATGGTGATGCTACTTGGAGTAAGGAGTGTGGTTTTTTTGTTTCCTATACTGGACAGGAGGGAGTTACAGTGGTCAAGTCTTGAGAAAGTAAATACATGAATTGCTTTTTCCAGATCACAGAGTGTGATTATATGGTTAAATCTGGGGATGCTTCTTATTTAGGAGGAAGCAGGACTGGAAACCTTAAAGTAGCACAAATAGACTGTCTCAACATTTGTTTTTACTTCCTGTAAACTTATGTTCTCTGTTTTAATGACTCAGACGGTCCTCACCAGCCCTGACAACAGCGTTAGTCATTTGTTTAAATGCCTTAAATGACCTACAGTTTGTTTACGGAGAAAGACCCCTGTGAATTTGGGCTCTTGTCAGTCAGGGATAAACTGTCTCTACAACTCTTATGGGGGACTTGGATTCTCATCATGTCAACCAGCAATTAACTTTAACCAAGTATTTCTTTATCTTTTATCTCAAGCTATAATCTTTCCATCACCAAACTGGACTAAACGCTGTCCTTAGGCCGTCCGAGCCTTAAGCAAAGAGGTGGTAGATCATCAACAATCATATGAATGAATGGTTTTGGACAGCAAGCAAATGACACTGCTCAATGTTCATTATCACTTTGGAAGACAATAACTAACAAAATATAGTGTCTTTTATTTTGATGGATTTGCTGCAGGGACACTACTGTTTGACAATGAGCCACTCCCTGAGTGAGCAGTTGGTGGGAGGACTCACTGGACCGTCATTTGTTCACTCATGCACTAAATAGCTGCTGAAAGATGTCGTCTCACTCGGAGGCTCTTAACCTTGTGACCCTCAAGGGGGAGGTCACAGAGGGGTCAAAGGACAGGTTGCAAAAACCAGTAAAACAGAAGTCAGTGAAAAGCAGCGCAGGCACAGATGAATTGATCAGAAGGAACCAGGAAGATGGAAGATGGTTGGGATGTCGCGATGAAGTTTCAGTATCAAGAAAAGATCAATATGAAGCCGTAAGAGGGAAGAGTTTCAAGATTGAGCGGGCGAGGCAACTTTATCCATGCCTCACGATTCAACGAGGCAAATAAAAATGTTTCCCATATGACACAACAGCCCGTTCCCAATCATGAATATTGCACAAAGGACGAGATCGGTTCAAACTGGTCCTTGTACAGGTTGTGCTGTTTGTTTCCGAGGGCCTGGGAGGGCAGTCATCCAAGGAGAATCAACTGCCTCAGGCTATGTTCCCTTCACATTGTAAAGCAGAAGCTTGTGACGGATTTGATGGTAGGGAAATGAGGTGTGTTGCAGATCCTTTAGGAAAAACCATTAACACCTGATGTAAACACGTTGAGGATGTCATTGTGGTAAGAAAGGGCCATGCCAGGGTGTGAAGTGCCCGTACCTGCAGGTAGTTTGCAAACAAGCCCTCACTGAGACCTGAAAGGGCGTCTGTGCATGCCACTGCCAGGTCCACACCCCTTCTCTGCAACTGCTGGCATACGAGACACTCATCTAATTGTGTGTTGCTTGATTTTGGCTTGCGCAGGTCTGGACTGATCCTCCCTTTTGTCCGTGCCCCCCCCGTGCCTCCATTCCAACACCGCATGTCTCTCTGGGAATGAGCTTCTGGGACAGGGCAACTTTTACGTCACTCTGAATTGTTCAAAGATGAACAAAACTTTGTTACTGTGCGGCTGCTGCTGTCGAATGCGACAGGCCTTTCGTACAAAGTCCATCAGAATCAGCTATGTGAAGACATCCGTGATGAGCTCAGATTCGCTTTCACTGGTGACGCATGACAAGGAGGGGTATTGTAGTGCCTCTTGTTGTGTTGAGTGAGCTGAGAGGCAATCAGACTGATTTCTGTCCGGCCCTTAGACAGATAAATAGACAGGGCATGCAAGACAGGACTCCCAGGATATTTATGTATGCTACAGAGGTATGTGAGGAATGTGGACGTGGCAGGTGACCTTTCTATATCTCCAAATAAGGCCTACTGACATTTGTTTATTGCTGCTTTTGCCCAGGTCACCACAGTTTGTGTTTGTTTGCCAGAGGAATGTGTGTGGGGCCATAAAGGACAGCCATTCTTTGAAATTCCCCCTTAAATTATGTCTATGGTAACAAAGAGAAAAAAAAATCAAGTTTCTAATCAGATGGTGATGCAGCTTTAAGGTTGTTGGCAATGTCGGTCAGCTGTTCCACCAGTTTGATCCACTTTGTATTATCTCAAAATCTGATGTATGGGAACTGTATTCTACATTCATGACCTCCAGGAGATGAACCCTTTAGTCTTATGATGATGAAGCTGACACCTGTGTTTGGACCAAAAAGTCTCAACAGCTAAATTTGGTACACATATTCATCTTTGCCTGAGGATTACTTGTGACAATGTTGGTGATCCTTTTACTTTTCGTCTTGCACCATCAGCAAATCAACACAAAACAAACTAAATAGCAATAGAGTCTAAAATGCTACACCTAGATGATGAAGATATGACACACACTAAATACCAACAGGTTAGCTTTGTTATTGCGAGCCTGTTCGCATGCTGATATTATCATTTAGCGCAACGTACCAAATACAGCCTCACATGGCTGCAAGCTGTAGACTACAGCTGACAAACATGTGATTCATCTTACCAAGCCCAAAGTTAGTCTACTGTTTGCATCTGAAGCAATGGGGAAAAATCTAAATGATATTAGTGTGGAGGCTTTATATTGCTTTTGTATACTCTCTGCTACTGTTTATTGGTCCTCCTCCTCCTTTGGGATAGATTTAATCCAGGAAATACTTTCGTAATGAGTGAAATTAATGAGGGTTGAGAATCAACAGCATCGCTGCACTTGATCAAAAGAGCATGTGTCCCTAATTTTAAATGAATTCAGTGAATTTTGAAGCCAAAAGACGAGGAAATCGATTAAAAAGTTGTCATTCCTGCCCGGCTGCGTGTGTAATTCCACTGTTATAAGTGTCTTTTTTTTTTTTTTTGCAATAAACAGCTGGTTAACAGCTGCAACGTCACTAACGGTCATGACAGGCCGCTGCTGCATTAATTTGCCAAATTTGGGGAAAAACATTTCAGTAGAAGCCCCATTAGAATTAAATAGAATCGGCAGTTACGCTCTCAGCAGCAATTATATCAGATGATTCAGAACACCCAAACGTCTTTTTCCCCCAACCCACTGAGCTCTGGAATGCAAATTACATTGTCCATGGACGCCCATGAAAAGAAGCTGGCACACCGTGACCTCCTAATAGGCTGAAGATGGAACTGGATCAAGACTACATTCCTAGACACTATTAGATATTTAGAAATCACTGAGCAGCCGAGCCTGTGGCAACCAAAGTCTTTTTGCTGGCTAATGGTACTGGCTTGGGCACAGTAATGTCATGGGTGAACACTCCAGTGAGTAGTTTATTAGGAATTAGTGGGAGCAGGGAGGGGACCCAATGAACAGGTGGTCAGCTGTTGGGTCTGCATTGTCGGAAAATGGATTCTGAGCTCAAGAATGCATCGGATCTAATTGCCTTTGTCTCATATAGACTGGAAGTGCAAATGGTCTCTTCATTGTTCAGAATTACAAACCAAAACAATGAGTTTTTTTTCCCCCTCTATAAAGAAACAAGTACCAAGTTTGTGTTTTTTTTTTCTTTGCAATAACCACATGTGAATTTTAGATCTTTAAAAGCTGCCAGTGCTGACAAGTGAATGTATATGGGGATCATTTGCCCATTGAAGCTTTGTGTTTGTGTGCTTTGTGCTGGTTAATTGCCGTAAAGAAGCAAAGGGGGGGCTGCTGTGTGTGTGTGAGTGTGAGTGTCTGTTTGTCTGTCTGGGTCTTGCATTGTGCACAGAGCAATAACACCAGTAATCTCCCATGGGAGTGTGTGACCTCAGGCAGGGTCCCTCCCAGCTGAACAACAAACGCACACTCAAGCACCTGTGCACAGCTCTATGTAGAGGATCCCTGCACTGTGGGGGAGCAGGTAAGAATCACTTCATGATTTACACGCCCACTGATTGTTTTTTTGTTTTTTTCTGATTCAGTCCAATGTTAGATTTGTATAATGTATGAAAATATTGGGGAAATAATTGCCCTCGCATCCGTTTTCTTCAACCAGTCCTAAAACCACAATTACAACCATCGTCATATTAAACAAGGAAAAGCAGCAAATCCTCTTACTGAGAAAGTGGGACGAGTGAATGTTTGGTATAAAAATGAAGCCTAAAATGGACATGGACGTAGATAGAGAAAGCAGATGTGAGAAGTTCTCTTCTGTTTCCTATATTGAGTTTTGGCATTTTCACACGTTTGTCATATGGTGATAAATTTGGGATTGATGGAATTTACATCAAGTGATGTCTTGTAGCCACATGTGGAACATGTGATCTGGACTGAAATGACTTTTGTTTATAATGGATTAATCTGTTATTTTCGCAATTACGATTAACTACATTGACTAAAAATTTTTCAATAAATGACCGACCAGTTGAACAAACTTCATATTTACTGAATGTAAAAAGAAAACTGTCCCCATTTCTTAGCTGGCTCCAGTTTCCTGCTCGGGCCCTGACCCCGAGTCCCTGCTCCCCTTAACTCTGATGATGGATCAGGGAGCAAATGCAAATGTCGGGTTCATGCCACATTGGATTTACAGTAAATGTGAGCTGTTGAGTGGGAAAAATTCCCCATGTCATCTTCTAAGTAGTAATTGCAAGTAGGGCGTGGGAATAGCTGCAGAAAAAAAAAAAAGCTGTGGTCCTTTGTCAAGTGGTGGCAGACTGGACACAAGTCTGCGAAGAAAACGACCTTCGACATTGTCTGATGTGAAGTCATTCAGATGCTGCTCTTTAGTTTTGATGTTACATTAAAATGATCTACTAGACCAAAAATGCGACAAATTAGAGACCCCTCAGCTTCCTGCATATCTTATTTGCAAATGACAAGCTTATCATCTAGCGTCATCAACCACAGTACATCCATTCATGTTTTTTCAAGCAAGTATGACACAGCTGCAAGTGAACATCAAGCCCACCGCATGACTGGAAATCTGACTGACAACAAATTATCTCCTGTGATGATGAAACGTATGTATTTCACCACAATTTATACCCCGAGACTTGAATCACCAATTACGAGAAAATCTTGGATGACGCGGGAGTGTGTGTCTGACGTTGGAGAGGCGGGGCAGGCCTAGGGGGGCCGGATCAGGACCTGTTAGGATGCTGAACATCAGTAACAAGAGGATGGACCAGAGGACATGAGGAGGGGGGGGTGGAGGTTGTGGAAAATTTTGTCAGCTGTCATGAGATGTTTCTTGATGATTTGCTACTTGGACTGAGAGGAAACACGCAGCAGCTTCAGCTGATGGTTAATTCCATTCAATGACTTGTATGTGCATGTAAATGTATTGCTCTTCTTGCCGTTAACTCTCCCTCTCTACCCATAATTCCTTTCCTTGCATACCCCTTACCCCTCCTCTTCCCCCTTTCCTGTTGCTCCTATTCTTTCCTCTGCTCCATTTCTCTCGTCTTCTCTTCTCTCCTTGTTTTGCCAAAACATGAAAGGAGGGGAAAGGGAAAAAGAGGACGGCATGCAGTGTCCATGAGCATGTGCACATGCCTGTTTACTGTGCACGCACATGTCTACACACCAACAGTCTGCGGTGAATGTGTGTGGCAGCATGTGTGTATTCAGACGAATTTCCCCCTTGATCCTTTATTTATATTGCCTCCTGCCAAAAACAGCAGCACATTTTTTTCTGCACATGTGCTTTCTTCCTCACAGTCTGAGCTTTACAAAATAACAACCAAACACCAACATGAGCTTAAATGAGCTTAAACAAGCTCCCAAATCGTGCATCACTCAAACACAAGTCGGCCCATTTGTTTCTCATATTGACGAAGCCTCATCGATACACGCTTCCCTGTTGTAGTGTCCTGGCACCTGGAGCACTGTCAGCGGAGCCTCCACAGGCTCAAACACGCTACCTCTGGTTACTGATCTGACACGGAGACTCCCAGGCACCACAGGAGTCAGCTTGGCTCTGACCTCAGGACCCCTCGAGGCACGGCTCCCATCCCCAGACGTCCACACTCGGTTTCAGCTCCATCACAGGGCACAACACACGCACACCTGTCTGTTAAACTCGTAGCCCTGAAACCTGTCACATTACATTTAAAGACATGTGTCTAATGCATCAAGTGGATAAAGTGTAATCTCTGTGTACGGCCAAAAGAGCTCGAGTTTCTCCATCACTGAACGGCAGAAGTTATGATTACTGATCTGTCGTAGGCGGATCTGTCTAGCATCACCAGGTAGTCAAAACACAGCCTGTTTTTACACAGTGGAGAGGAGGGAGCATGTGCTCTCACATTTGCCCTCTCTTCTTGCCCTTTCTCTATGAATACTTAATATGTCTCTTTTCTAAATCTCCCCTTAATACCGGTTAAAAGGGAAAATAATCCGACCCTGGCAGAGAAAGAAATCAGGGGATGAGACATACTGTAATAGCCAAGACTTTAAACTACACAGAAGAGCACCCACAGACCCTGAATGTATGAAGAAACTTGATGAGACTCCACATAGATGACTATTTATATAGATTTTAAGTCTACGAAAGCAGCAGCAGCAGCCTAAATAAAGACTGGAAGAAAGAATAAAGAGACAGAGATAAATCACAAGTGAATCACTTCCAGGAAGAAAAAAAAAACGCTGCTTTGTTGTTATTCCATTGAAATGTGTTGATGGATTTAGAGTTGAAATCCCTGGACCAAGGAGAGAGTGTAAATAAAGCAAATCATCTCACTACCATAAACAGTAAATAACAAGGAAATTCTCCCCATGAGCTCATAGCGATTTTATTGTTCAGTATAAACACTTTAGTGACTGTTTGGTTTAGGTGAAGTTGAAGATCATAAACCATTAATGTGAAGCAGCAACTTCTGACCCTGCGTCACCCGCTCAGAGATGATGCAGCTCTGGAGGACGTCAAGCACATGAGACATAAGACAGTAATGTTGGTTTTGCTTTAGTCCGTTTCTTCCTAAGTTCTTTCGTGAGTGTAAATCTAAATGTCAGTTCAGGTGTGCTGCAGCTCCACTGCACCTTGAACTGCCTCAGGCACCTCCTCCAGTGAACTCACGTCGGCTCCTGGTGGCCAGAGGTGGAACTGCAACAAGCTGAGGAGAAAATGCCACTGACACTGTCTGACAGGACCTGATGTGACATGATCTAAAACAGGTCAGATAATAAGAAAGACTTGTAATTTTGTTGTATAATTTAGAAAACACATCAAATCTGTACACTATACATCAAAACTCTCCCCATGACATGTATAGATCTAATTTAGCTTCATAAGACATGAGTTAAAACATCTGATGTGAATCATCTGATCATTACTGTTATTTTTTTATGGGGGTTTGAGTTAGCAGCGCCTCAGAGGACTGATGGATGGAAGCTGGGAGAGAAAACACTGGTCCATTAAAAGTCTGAGTGCAACTCACTGAAGTTGGTCCCTGGTCCCGCAGTGGAAAGCGTTTTTTTTTTTTTCT
>OMNW01017069.1:26816-38795 GCA_900303245.1 Selene dorsalis
AAGCCGTTTCAAAGGTCGTGTTATGAACTCGTTGTCAACCTCTGCATCCTGTAGGGAGGAGGACCGGGTCCTGGGAATTGTGTTGCAACCCAAAGAGCAGCTCTTGTTCAGCCATAACTTAACAGGACAGACACATTTAATCGCTATCAGATAGCGTCTGGGGCAGGCACCACTCCCCACTCTTTGCCAAGAAGGTCTCTTATCCTCCCTTGCTGATTGCATTACACTTTTTAATAAACAATCTCCCTCTTTTTTTTTTTTGCTGATTTTGTGACACAACTGGTTTATATGCAACATCACCTCCAGAGAGGAGAGTTGTGATGCAGAGATTCTGGGCCGACGTTGATTGGGTTATAGGAATATGGCAGCAGGCCTCGTGTCAGACCCCCAAAGGTGTTGTGGCAGCCGCTGTTGTCAGGGTTATTACCAGTCGAAATGCTAACAAGCATATCTGAGGACCTGGAGAGCTCGGTCTATAGCAACGATATTAATAACTGCCGCTCCATCTAGGCTCTCTATTTTCTGAGCCATATAAGTATTGCCCCTTTATTGATACTGTCACTGCATCAAGACTAAATCAATAGCACATGTACTGCACTGCATGGATTAGAGAACAAATCAAATAAGATATTCCAGGCAAGTCAAATTGTTTGAGAGTACTCAGCGGTGTAGGAGGCTCAGAAGTCTTTTTTAGGTTAAGAGGCAGATGCTGAATATGTGTATGTGAGACAGATGGTTGAGTAGACATCTGCAACCATCAAACTGAAGAGTGTGTCTTATGCTTCCAACATCTAAAACACCTCTTCACTGCATTTATATTCTGCCTGCCACAGGTCATATCTGGGAAGGCATACACCTCCAATCCGGAGGCAAGTATCAGCTTCAGTTCTCGTCAGAACTGTTTTCAGACACAAGTGTACCGTTGTGAAACAAGTGCAGAATCTGAATGTGTATCTTGTGGAGTTCCGCTGAGTAAAGAATACACTCCTCTATCAAAAATTAGATCATCTGCCATCAGCATGGCTGCGTGGAGTGGCTGAAGTTGTATCATTTTAATGTCGAGTGTAGGACTATGAAGCACAAGTGGGAAAGTTTTATTCAGTGTGACAGCATTGCTGGGCAGGCCTCATCCTTTCACACACCATATTTAAAGAACCAGATGGTGTAGAGAGCTGATTCAGATTAATTGACTCATTAAAGCTTAACAGTGTCTCACATTAGTTTTTATTTTTGAAACTTTACATCTAGGGGCGATGGAATTCAACTGCTTAATCAAAGCTAATGTTGTGTCTCAGTGCACATACTCAATGACTGTCAGGGCTGGCCGTAGGATTTTGGCGGCTACCAAACAAGATTTTGTTTGTGGCCCCGAAAACACTCCGGCTCTAATTTCATAGCCCAGGCGGAAGCGAAATGCTTGCACAGTGGGGAAAGAGGGAGAGGACAAGGCGTTTGTGGGTTTTACACAGCTGATTCAAAATCTTCACCAATCAAATGAGCTCCTCTCCTCACCTTTAAATGCGCTGCAGGCAAAGCGCACTGCAATTTTGTCATTTTATATTTGGACATGGACGAAGGGAGACAGGCTAGCTGAATAGCATGCTATCTTCAGTAGAAGAAGAGGCATAATAGTGATGAGAGTTAACATTGATGTGTAAGGATTGGCGATTAAAGGTATGAAAATTGATGATGATATTTCCTCTACCCTAGTATGTATCGTAGCATGTTGGCTATAAAGCAGAAACAGAACATTCAAATAGCTCCTTCTTGTCCCAGTTTTTCTTGGGCCCATGTTCATTACAATCCAAAATGAATCCTCTAATTATCAGTTATTTTATCATTTTACTACTCTAAGCTGATTCTAATGTCCAAGCTAAGCTTTTTGGTTTAAGATAGGACATGATATTTTTTTAAACCTATAGGAACATGATTCACAAAATTAAGATTCTGCACTTGAAATTTGGAGTCTACCACTCTCTCTCTGGCCACTACTCATTCACAATGTACTTTTCAGCCCAAAAGTGGCCACCAGGGAAAACCAACTTTCACTTTTATGCACACGCCACACTATTTCATTTCAACTCATGTACATTTGTTGCCCCCTTCACATCCCTGAGTAATGAATGAGACACCTGAGTGTGTACTAGACGCCCTCTCACGTCTCTTCCTATTTTACTGTGAGTCACCACCTCAGCTCCTATCCTCCCTACCTGTCACCGTGGCTTAAAATAAAGGGAGCCGAGAGCAAGTGATAAAAGAAACACACACACCCCTCTTGACTTAAAATATGCTCAGTGAAGCCCACGCACCATTACTGTATGGCACTCTGATTTATCTAGTCTCTCATGCTGCCTCTGTAGCTTCACAAAATTCACTCTGCCACATTCACAACTAAGCGCCCACACACACACACATATATATATAAATACACACACGCAGCCATACATATGATATAGGATCCAACACACTAATCATTTACTGCTGTCTTTGCTCTGGATATGTTCAGCATTTTTAACTTAGGTCAGAGAACCTGTGTGTTTGAGTCTCCTCACTTCAGTTGATCTGTCATCATGAGCTCAGGGGAAGGGCAATCAGGGGGTATTTCTGTGATTTAGCTTTGTCCCTAATGGTCTTGGTGTGATGAGAGACAGACACGAAGCACGATTCTAAGAATGAAAATTACAAGACAGACAAAAAAAAAAAGTCAGTTTCTCTCGCTCCTCCAATTTCTATAGTATCAATCTTTTATTATACCCTTACTGCACTGTAAATACCCAGAAACTCCTCACCACCTGTTTGCAGCTCAGACTCAGACTAGACTGTTTAGATTTGAATTCTGAAGCTGAGGATAACCATGATGACATTTTTCGAACACTTTTTAGATCTCTGTATGTAAATGTGATGGTGCTTTAATCTAAACAAGTCCCTTTTATGTAAGTGGTTTCTAGGTCAGACCCAGTAGCATTTCCATAATCATTTCGATGTAGCACAAGTTTGAATTGAATGCTTTCAGATTAATGCAAAAAACAGATTAAATATATGTTCTGTTATTCCAAATAAAACCCATAACGGTTTTCCCTTTTTTTTTTGGGTGACTTCAGGGCAGTAGAGAAAGGATTAAGTGCATATTCACACCATTTTTAGTTGATATAGCAAATATGCCTTACAATTCATTAACTATGTATGGGATAAATTCTGTCTGTTAATGAAAAAAAATAATCTAGGATTGTGAGCCATCCAACAGTAACTGCAACCCAGAATTATTATCACGCTTAATGACAAAGAACTGAAATATGGAATGGGAAAAAAAAGTCATTTCCAACTATGTGTATATGAATTTTGAGTTTTTTTCTTGGTGCCTGGTAGTTTGACAGTGTTTTTAGGTGGAGTACTCTGTGTGGTGCAGTTTTATTCATTTGATGTTATTTATATGCAATTTATAGGCTACTACTGCTTTGTGAACGCTACCACTCCCTAGAAGTTTCAATGAAATAATCCATGCTGTCGGTTTTCATTACTGACTGAATTGATGAAACCTTGCTGCTGAAGACAGTGATTGACATTTGCAGTTCCTCATGTTACTGTCAGTTAGTGTGAGTCAACACTAACAAGCTTCATCTCGTTTGTTAGCTTGATGACAACATTCACGTTAAACCAGCTAAAACCTAAAACTGTCAATGCTGTTAAATGCATTCCGGTCATTCTGGTAAATGTTGTGTTCTGTCTTTATTTTTGTTTGGGAAGTTAAAGAACAGTAGAAGAACACAAAACATCTCTTTAATTGATAGAAGCTGACCACAAAATAAAACTTGGCCTGTGTCCACCACCCAAGTCTGGTTCATATACTTTCACATCAGGGCAGATGCTGGCTCGGACCTCTGGTGTCTGACAGCAGCTTAACTGTCTGTGTGTGTGTGCCAGAATTGGGTCAAATGTTGAAGTAACATCCAGTAAACATACATGGGCTGGATGTGGGCTGTGGAATCTTGTGCATACTGCTCCATAAGAAAACGTGATTCAGTTTGCTACCTGGCTAGTTCAGGAGTTTAGACTTTGGGAAACTCCTTTCAAAGCCACAGACACTTTAAAGCAGATCTCGTCCTCACAACAATTGAACTGCTCTTTGTGCTTAAAATGGGTGGAATTAAATATTACATGAGAAGTGTAATGTGTTCTATACAGCATGTACTTCATCAGCTTTCTTTATTCCTTAATGGTTTCTCCCTTTGAAGCTCTTGGTTTGTTTCATTACTAATGGTGACTCAGATCAGATAAGAGGCATTCTTCTTCTCTCTTTGTTGTGTTTGAAGGTGCTCATGAAGCAGTTACTTTCTACAGCACTTCCTCTCCCTCCCCTCCTCATTCAGAGGGGACATAAATTTCCTCTCTTGATCTGTGAGTGGTTTCAGAGGTAGAAAAAAATGGAGCTCTGTAAATTCTGCTCCTCTTTTATTTACATTAGTGTGTCAGAGGTCCTCCTGCTAATTCAGCTGGTTGCAGTGTTTCTGGGCGGGGAGTACATCACTTCAGTTTGGGTTAAGCATCCATTACCAAGAGCTGCTGGCCTTGAGGTTTGAAATTGTTTACACACTTGCCCCAACTTATCACAAGCCCTGTGCCTCTCCTCTCCCTGCAGGCCTTCACAGGCTCGTGAGGCCAGAGTCACTTTATCTGTGAGTTCTCTGCAGCAATTACACAATGTGAACTGCCGAACTAATATTGTCTGATGTGCTGTAACTAAAATGGTAAAAGGAATCGTGTCAAAATAATGAGTCATGATTCAGGCAAGCCTAAACACACATACACACACGTGGTAACACCATTTGAAAAATAAATGTCCATAAATCTGCTCAGAAACCAAAGAGGGGTGTGTGTTGATTTATTTGTATTTGGAGTAGATTTACATTTACATTTACATTTACTCATTTGGCAGACACTTTTTAACCAAAGCAACCTACAACAGAAGCACGTCATCAGGCATCAGTACAGATAGATTTATTGAGTCAAATACTGGGGGTAGAGCCACTGGTAGCTCTTGAGCCACCCGATTGTTAAGATCTTCTTTCAGCTGCATGTTTGTTATGTTTAGTGTCAGTTCAGGGGAATAATCCTCAAACATCATCAGGCAGAAAGGTGTGCCACGGGGTGAAGATGTGGTAGAGTCCAGAAAGAAACAGCACACAGACTTTCAGGGCAGGTAGCACAGTATCAGGAGAAAGGACAAGCCCTGTTTTTTTTAGAGCTTTGTCACCTAGCCTTTACGCTTTGTCATCAGTTAACAGATGATTCTCACATTGAAATAGTTGTTTTGAAGCAGGGTGGGGGGTTGTGAAGGTCGCTTTGCTCCTGTGTGTCTGTCTTAAAAAGTCACCACATGCCACTGATGTTTTTATGATCTCCTTTGAGTTCTCTAAATGTCATGTTTCTGATGTGGATGTCAGACTGTGTTGCTTTTACAGCCTAATGTCAGCAGGTGATTTTTTGAAAACTCACAGTGAGTGCGGACTGAGCTTTCATGACTCTCCATACCCACATACTGCAGCACATTTCCGTACGGGAAAATCATGAAAAGTACCAACTTTGTATTAATTATCATGTTTTTAGCTGCCAGCACGTCTTTAGGGATGACAGTATCACTCACCACTTTGGTCCAGTTTGAAAAATCTCATCGGTTGCAGATGGATTACCGTGAAATTGTGTGCAGACATTCATGGTCCCCAGAGGACGAATCCTAATGACTCTGGTGATTCCCTGACATTTCCTCCAATGGAATAACATGGTTATATATATATTTTGATTGAAGGACCTGGATAACTGTTGGATGGATTGCACTCATTTTTCCTTCAGGATGATTTATTAATAACTTTGTTGATCCCTTAACATTTCATCCTTCATCATATTTAGTGCAAATTTTCTATATTTTAGACCAAATGTTTACAAAATGTATGACTTTCCCACCTATGTGTAATATATGTTTTTGGCTTATTATCAAATGCTAGCACGCTTATGTGATAATTTCTCATGGTGAACATGCTAAATGTCATGCTAATCATCAGCATTTTAGCACCCTGATGCTAGCATTTAGCTCAGACCAGCACTTTACTTAAGTGCAGCCTCAAAGAGCTGCCAGACTGGCTGTAACCCTTAGTGGCACATTACTGATACCACATTTAGCACTGCGTGTCAAATCAATTGTGTATCTGTGAAATGCAACTCACTTAAATATTATTGAAACTAAACTATGCATAGCGAGATGAAGAAAAAAAAAAGAAACTTAGTACATTCATGTTTGTGAGCAAAAAGCCTTCTAAAAGGCTGCTCTAATGTATCCTTGGACAGTGAACTGAAAAAAGCATTATGAGAATCGTCTTTTCTTATACACAAAATATGATATCAATACTCTAACTTGATTAGGTTTGGCCTTGGCTTCAAAACCTCTGCCAAACATCGATGGTGGTGCTGTGATGGACCGACATATGCAACCACATGTTCAGGCTGACTCCATTTAAAATCCTCCCATATGGTCTAAAATCAGAAATTATGTTCCAGGACGTACTTTAATGGCTCAGATTTCCAATGAGGGATGCTTTGAAAGCCTTGTCTGAATAGGTCTGACTCCCGAGATGAGGAATTTATTCTCTCAGTGTAAGGAGTGAGAGAATAAGTGAGGGCATATTTTGTAGATTTCAGTATGAGGTATTTGAAGTTGAGATCTTAAAATGAGTCAGTAATGGAGGCTGTGACTTCACTTTTCCTCCTCTAAGTATGTGAAAGCCCACTAAAGATACTGTTCAGTAAATGTTATAATACTTTTCGTGAAGCCCTCGAAATGGAAACTTGATTGATAGTATGCGAAACTAAAAGTGGCTCATCGCTTTCAAACGTGCGTTAAAACCATGAAAGTGGAGCTGTATCTGACGTCACCAAGTGTTGCAGCTGACTTTTATCAGACTCTTCAGTCTCTCCTGAGAGAAGAAACGGCATATAAGTGACAAATTATCTCACGCACTTGTAATAAATGTGGTGGTAATAGATGGTATGGACATATTTTCTCCGAAACACCCATGAAAAAAGGATCCCCCCACCCACACACACACACACAAGCACACGCATAGAAATACAAACGCACAGTCGCCTGCACACTTTTGTGGCTCAGGAATCATGTTTTAATTGATGTGATTACCAGCCACTGAGAAATGTCACAGAAACTTTTAATTAAGTCTACCCTGTAATTAAAATATTGGAAAAAAGACACACTCCACTGGCAGCTGTAAGCCTGTCTGCGTCGATGCCAGGGACATCAGGTCACTCTCAACCCACTTGATTATTGCTTAAATTGAAACCCACATTCGGTGTCTCAGCTTGTCATGTCACATTAATCAACATGTATTTTAACTGTGAACAAAAGATGAAAGACTCAATGACATGGAAATTAACAGTGATCATATTCACTTCATTTTGATCCCACCTTCTTTTTTTGAATAGGGTTGTGATTAATAAATGACATTACTTCCATTGTTCCAAATATAAAGAGGGTAGAGGTGTCTTATGGTGACCGTCTGAGATGTACAATAACTATTTACATTACAAAGGCCTTGTACCACCTTGAGTTCTTGTGGCTGTTTGCAGGGCAGAAAGAAATTGATTCAAATAAATGCCAAAGTTCTCTGCAATTCTTTAGACTTTCTCCAGAAAGACTGTGGCCTACTTGGGGAAGAAAGATTAGTAAAAGACAGAACATCCCACATGGACTTAGAGTGGTTTTCTTCCCCATCACAGTGCCCACAACTTTGTAATTGTCTTTACATCCAGGCTCTTAAGGGAAACGGGAGCAAACCCCACTCCAGCCCAGTGCTCTATTTGTCCCAACTTCCAATAGGATGAAGGAATAATGTTCTAAGCAGCCTCAATCTTTGAGCTTAAGAGATGGTGATTGAAGCCCTGGTGGCTTAACAGATAAGACAGACTGCTGAGTGCCTGCATGTTGTTTCTCATTCCATCAGCATTGGAATCTAAAGTCCCTCAGATTTATGTTCAGCACGGACCAAAATATTCTCATTAATATTTATGCTTATATACAGTAAGTAACAAATGTAAAAAGTTGTGAGCTTGTTACTTTACACAAGTACGTAACAGAGTAAAGGTTAACTTTATCATATTATGTCTTATTCCTAGACAGGTAACTGTTTTCAGCAATCCTCTAAAGCACATTGTAATTTACCTGCTCAAATAGACGATAGCAACAAAATATTGGATGACAACTGTCATGACCTCTGCATGGATTAAACAGAAAATCATCTTCAAGCTACTTTTATTGCTGGATGCTTAAACACGTTGCAAACATTTTAAGGTGAAATGTCAGTAATGTGTTGGCAGCTATTTTCCACCTCCTAAATGGCCTGAACTCTGTTAATGCAACTGTATCTACTCACTGCTTACCTCTTCAATGACTCTTTTTATCTTTTATTGTAATTTATTGGATATAGAAGGTACTAGGCACGTGCATGGACCAAAAAAACAAAGGTAATATGTCCAAGAAAGTTTTAACTTCCTGTTATCACTTTATTTTGTTTTAAAATACAGGATTTGGTGTTATGTAATATTCAGAGTAGTTGTGCTCATACCATGAAATTAAGATTAAACTGTTGCCTGTGGTGGGACAAACAACTAAAAGGCTTTTGTTGTACTTTAAAAAATGCCACATTGCCCTAACATACTGAGCATGTTCCAATTACATCTTGATGTTGTATCAGGATTTGGTTCAGACAGGCTTTTCTCGCAGCAATGTCCTCCCTGTCTTCGTCTATAGACATAAGAGAAATCTTTTTGACTGAGGAACTGAATTCAGCCAAGAAAAAAACAAACCAAACAATTACCTGTCACTTGTCACTTGCTGATGGTATCTGCCTATCAGAAAGCAACAAGTGCAAGCTTATCTGAGTAATAATTCTTACCTGACAGAAATAAAGATACCTGTGATGTGCAACAAAGGTCAAATTTAAATAAAACATAAGTCTTAGATTTATTAATAGCTCTTTGACATATTACATTTGTTATGCTGTAACCCAAATTACAAAATTGATCGAGACAAGTTTGCTTTTTCACAGCTGGAATGAACAGTCTTTGTCCTTTTCACAGGATTGTCAAGCGTTCAGTAAAATGCTGATGGGACTGTGAAAATAAAGAGTCATGTGTCAGAGACTGAGTATATTTGGCTTTGGATCAAGGACTATAACATTAAACAGAGACCACCTTCAATGACTTACAAATGTATAGTTTTGGAATTGATCGAGGAGCACAGAGGACAATGAAGCATTTTTAAATTCATAAATTAAACAAGACCAAGAGTCTATGAGCCATATGCTAGCAAATCTGTGAGGCGGAGCTAAATGCTAACAAGTTCATAATGAAGGTGCTCGTATGCCAGTATAGCAACATTTAGTGAGAATGATAAACTGACATTGTCATCACTACAGCCAGTGGCTGGAAAAAATAAACCGGGGAATTCAGAAGTCAGCCACATGATCCTGTTGCACTTTATATGAACAGTACAGTATTCTGTGACACTCCTTGTAATAGATGAATAAACATCAATGATTATGCACAGTTCATCTAGCTCACATAAAGAGGTCTGCTTCCATTTCCTGAATCTGACAAAGAGCTAACCAGTGTCAGACCTGATCATGACACCTCTGCTGATCCGTTCAGCATGCATCAGACACCATCCTCATCAGCTACAAACCCACCCCAGAGCCATCTCCCCAGGCCTGCTCCACCCTGTGCCAACCACAGCTGCCACCGACTCTCTGCCTCTCCCCGCAAAGTTCACCCAGACATAATGTGAGACTCTATCTGTGCATTCTTACTTGTTTTGCTTTAACTCTCCGTAGCAGCCATAAAACAACCTAATCAGCAGTCTGTGCAATTACCGAATAGACTGAGGAAGCAGCGACTTGATTTAGCAGACTGTGGGGACTGCCATTTTCTATTATTCTTGGATCTGTGATGATTTACGCCGCATGTGCTCGCCTCTTTCTGTCTCACACACTTTCTCTTCTTCCTATTCCTTCCTGTCTGTCTTTACCTCTCACTCTCTCTTTCTCCACATGCTAATATCTCATCTTTTCTCCTGAGCAGGGCCCCTGACCCAAAGTCCACAATACCAGATGTGTGCACAAACTAAGCAAGAGGAAGTCCTAGCTACATGATATGAAGATGAAAGGTAAGATGGTGTTGGATAGCCCTCGTGCTGCGTTGTTGAAACAAACAATAGGTTGGAAGCTGAGATGTGTGTGTGTGTGTATGCTCCTTTTCTCAAAGGATTCCCACACAAAGTAAATAATTTCACCAGTGACTGTTCCATATATGGTTACATACAGCACAGTAAGGACCCCAGTGAGTTAGCTATTCAGTGTCACACAGACTGCAACAATGGCAAGCTGTTCGCCAGTGCCCTGGGGAAAAGGAGCATGTGCTGCGCTCTATAATAAATCACATTTCCTCTTCTGTAATTAAAGTGTTTAAGTACATACAGCTAAAAACAACAGAACGCCTTGGGAAGTGCATATTATGTTAATATTCATCACCACATAGCTACGTAGCACCAAATTAAATGACAAATAACCCATGTGAGCCTACAATCAAAGCAGCCTAAATACATGGTGCGCACCACTTCCTGGTCAGGAAAGGAGAGCTGAAGAAAGACACTAGGCTGAATTTAGCCAAAAGCGTTGACATACTGAAACCCTGCAGTAGCCGCAAGACCTTCCTTCCTGCTTCTCCCCAAACCTGACCCAGCAGGCCGTGCTGTTCCAGTAATTGAGCGAGTAATGGACTTATTCCGCTGAGTGGTTCTCTGGGTGTACTCAATACTCGGATGTAAATCCTGTGGCAAATGGCAGATTAGAGGAAGAAAAAAAAAACTTGAGAGAAATAAATAAAAGCGAAAAAAAGAGAGAGTACACGAACAAAAGAAAATCCATAGTACAATTATTCCCACGCAGTAAATTCAGCTGAGGTCTCAGCTTCAGCTGTTTTCATCAGGCTTGTGCTGAAAGTCCGCTGCTCTCTCTGGTTTCTGGGTTTGCCCGACGGTGCTGCAGAAATACCACAGGGGTTTGTATTCATTCTTTCTCTGCCTTCACATTTCTGTCCCGTCTCCCATACCACCTCTTGTTTGTTTCCCTTCATCCAGACACACTGTCCTCCATACACCCAGGCTCAACACTGGGCTCCTGCCACGCATTCTACCAGTGGGATTCACTGATCGGACTAATCCTTTTTCTGCAAACGCACCATGCAGCCTAGATCCTCTAACAATTAGCTTGTACAATAAACCCATTATCCATAAATCCATCAGAGGTCTCAGCTCCAGCCCATCCCTACCAAAGACTTCGACACAGCCTTGTGTGCTTTCTTGTGGCTTCCTGTCATTATTAACTTACAACACATTGAGGTTTGCATCTGGATTACCACACACTGTAACGACTGTGCTCATCATCTCTCAATCTGTCCACATCTCTTTCATCTCTGTATGAATCAATTATAGTATTATTACAGTTTCCTCCTCCTATGTGTTTTCTCCTCCCCTCTCATTTTCACTGCCCGGCAGCCACCCTGCTTCAAAAGTCGGACCCACACCAAACACTTCACTGGAAGAATTGACTGATTGAAATAATCCCTTTCCTCAAAACACGCCATTCTGTCCAGATCCCCTCACAATTAGCAGCCCACAGCCAGATAGCCTATAGTGAAAATAAGCAGCCTCGAGTCAAAACAAACACATGCAGGCGAAGGGTGCAGAAACCCACAGCAAGCCGCCAAGTGAAATATTTTCGGGCCGCCTTGTCATGCTGATGCTACAATGGAGATGGTAGCAGTGATCTCATCTGTTAAATATTGTTTTTGCCATGTAGGCTACAGGATCTTTTTCCTCTTGTTCGGCACACACAAATGGGGTGTATTCTTAACGCCAGGCCT
>OMNW01017082.1:2948-14228 GCA_900303245.1 Selene dorsalis
CCTGAGACCAGATCATTTTGTTTGTGATGAAATTGATGCGAGTGGCATCATTGCTTTCTTGTGTAGAAGTAGCAGATGCAGGTGATTGACAGTCAGGGCTCGGATGAGCTGAGTGAGTCATCAGTAAAGCAGATAAACAACTAAGTAATAAAATATCTGATGGTTTGATGAGATGAAACTCTCAGTGGTACGAGTCTGTGTGCATAAAAACATGATTGAAGAAATTAATTACAACTCTTTACATTCATTTTTTAAGAACCACTCTGGTTCGAGCTCTCAAGCAAGACTTACAGCGAGAGACACGACTTCTCAGACACAAAGCTGAAATGATTAAAACTGATGTTCTCATTATAAACCTACAGGATTTCTTATTCTTAAAACTCCTGCGTTTCACTGTGGAGGAGGATTGAGTTTAATTTCATCCAAACCACTGAGGGATTTCTACACTTTGAATCTCTTTGTGTTTGATGAGCCAGGAAAATATGTTTTTTAATCTGTGTGATCTGACCTTGTAAGAGCAACAGTGACTGTGTCGTGAATTCCTGCTTGAGATACATTTGCTCTGTCTATAGGGATGAGCATATTAAAGTGTTATTCTAAGACAGCATCGCTCTTAAACCTGTAATCATTACACTGAGGATTACTTTTTACCTCATTATGCCAATCCTGTAGATGCATGTCCTTTAGACTTAGAGCTGTGTGAAATTTGAAAATAGACTGTAAGTAAAATAGGAGCCAGATATTATAACTTCCAATATTGCAAGCATTTAAGCAGTGATTGGCTCTCCTCTTGATATTTTAGACAAAATCTACCAAACTCCTGAGTAGCTCATGAAACCTCTGGGGACTAATATAAAGCCGAGCTCCCTTGTCAGTATCACACTTGATCTATTTAAATCTGACCTTGCTGATGTGAAAGATAGAAAATGACACTGCAGACTGCAAAATTTGGGAAGATCACAAGATGCCCTAAATCTCCACCAGAACCCAAACAGGGGGGCCTGCCAGTGGTAATCTGATTATCTGTCACCAAGTGTGTGCAGATAAAATCCCACATACCTGTCACCCTCCACTGAAACCTCCAGCGCCAGGCAACCTGGAGACACAGACCTGAACAGTCAGTACATCATACACCCAGGGAGATCAGTTTCATAAACCCATATAAAACACCACACACTGGTATTCATAACTGTGTGGCACACAATGGAGACATCCTTTGTCCTGACTCTTTGTATAAGTTTGTGTTTCTATTATCGCCGGGGAACCCTAACGGAGTAACAACGCAGTCAAATGACTTATATGTTCCTGCTGTATACTATCTGAACAAACTTATTTTTTTCCAGAGAAGTGAAAGAGAGAAAAATGTGATGGATCTTTCCATCTCTGATCTCAGGGAGCGACATCTCTTCCCTGCAGATTGTTGTGTGATTCTCTGATTGCTTTTAGCTGTGGATGGGCTGTCAGAGAGGCAGTGAAGGGCAAAGTGTTCTGCCCTCCAGTCCTCTCCGCTGTCAGCTGTGGGTGTGGGTGAAAATCGTGCTGGCATGGTGTGGCCGTGCATCAGCTGGGCTCCCTCATGTATTTCCATTTTTCTAGTGCACATTTTAGGTTCATGGTTTTTGCTTGAAGGGCGGGAAACACCCATGGAAATGATGCATCTGTCAAGTCTGAGGCAGAGTTTAAAGCCTTTTATCTGCTGACCTTTCACTTCTTTTGTTTCTTCAGACAAACAAAATCGAAAAAAGCCCTAGAATGCATTAAAATCTTAAATTTCATGTAAAAAAATTCCCAAAAAACACAGTCAACATGAAGACAATACCGAGGTTAGATAATGTGGTTTTGATCTAGACTCAAGCTGCAGCGTTGCTCAGGTTTTCCGTGTATGAAACCAGCAATTTAACGGCTCATGCCTCTGTGTACATCTAAAGCACATACATCAGATACCAGCACAGACGCACTGTCCACATGCAGCCGTTTACACTCAGATCAACACTGAACCTATTCCTGTTATCTGCATGATACCACGTTATCAAACTACAAATCACTCCTCATGGCTCTGCAGTGATATCGACTTAGAGGTAAAAAAAAAAAAAAACATACAGATGAGCACTTGTTGCAGGTAATTGCCACCAAAAGAATAATTATGGGGAAGGGTTTCAGATGCCACCTGTCTGAAAAGGCTCAGAGGCAAATTTCTGGTGCTGAAACAATGTGTTGCTTAACTTTGGCGTGTTGGGACAAGAGTTGGATGCCTCGCCACAGAATTCCCTTTTCTGTTGTCATTGTGTATTCGGTATTCATTGTATTCTTTTTGAAGCTGGAGATCAGGGGGAGGGGTGGTGATTTGTATGTTTACAAAATAGCGTCTTTTTTCCACCAATTTATAGATATACAAGACGGTATGAGCAGGTTTTTCCCTTATAAAACGTTCTTGTTTTTGCTTGATCATGACATGTTTCTCATTCTTTGTTTTCACAGGTCTGTGGATCTTCATGGAGAGGTTAAAGATGGCCACTTCAGGAACAACCCTCCTCACTTTAGCAGCAGTGATCCTGCATGTGGCCAGATGTCAGGGAAGTATGGAAAAAGGAAAGAACAGCTCACCACTGAGGTTCACGCACCATCTCTACAACGCCACCATCAACGAGAACTCGGCCCCGCGGACGTACATCGAGACGCCAGTGAAGATGGGGATTGAACTGACAGACTTGTTCTGGGAAATCACTTATAATATCGTCTCAGGAGACGAAGACGGCCTTTTTCAAGCAGAGGCGGTCAAAGTTGGGGATTTCTGCTTCCTCAGGATCAAAACACGCACCAGTCACTCAGCTCTCCTCAACAGGGAGGTCAGAGACACTTACACTCTCACTGTGGAGGCAACCGAAAGCATCTTTGACTTCCAGGTGAAGACAAAGGTGTTTGTCCAAGTGCTTGACACCAATGACTTAAAGCCTCTTTTCTATCCTGCCTCATATAATGTGGCCATCAGAGAGGACACCCCGCTTAAGTCAAGTGTAGTCAGGGTCAGCGCTACAGACGCCGACATCGGGAGCAATGCTGAATTTTATTACTCTTTCACCAGCAGAGCTCATCCCTTTGTCGTGGACCCTTTCACAGGCACAGTCAGCCTCATCAAGAGGCTCAATCACACCTGGTCCGAGAGGTACGACCTCACTGTGTTAGCTGAGGACAGAACAAAGAAGATATCTGGCGTGCAGAAATTTGGTAACGTTGCCAGAGTCACCGTGAATGTAAGAAAGATGTCACGAGGGTCTCCAGTTATCACGACTCCCCCCAAACCCACGGTCTCTCCAGATGGCAAAGTAACTATCAATGTCCATGTGGAAGCAGGGGTTAAGTCTGTGGAATCCCTGAATATTGTTGAAGGGGATCCTCACAAGTGTTTTGAGATAATCCCCTTAGGTGTGCAAGGCAGTGACTTCCAAGTGATCTCTACAAAGAAGATTATCTGGTCTCAAAGTCCTTTTGGGCTGAATCTGTCCCTCCAAGCTAAAGACAGGAGCTCTCCCAGTTTACTCTCGCCAATTGAACAAATCCACATTCCAGCCTATCATGACAGCCCGTTGGCATTTTTGGAGGACACCTACATTGTCACACTGAGTGAGTTTTCCCCTCCTAAAACTCATGTGCTGAAGGTTTCTGTCAACCCAGTACCTTATAATGTTACCTTCAGCATCAAAAACAACCCAGACAGCTCAAATTTCAAGATAAATCCCAAAACGGGGATTATTATAACAATGGAGAAATTTGATTACGAGAGACAAGATCGATATGAGTTTGATGTGGTGGCTAATCATGGTGTGGCAGAGACTCACATAGTGGTTGAGATAACAGATGAAAATGACAACAGCCCACAGTTCAGCCAGACCTCGTATCAGGCTACTGTGGATGAGAACAGCCCCGTTGGCAGCAGTGTTTTGAAAATCGCAGCCACAGATATAGATCAAGGCAAAAATGGCTTTGTGACTTATGCCATCGCCAACCCAGGCCCCTTGCCGTTTACAATAGACCCCTTTACCGGTATCATCTCAACCTCTGAACACCTGGACTACGAGCTGATGAAGCGGCGTTACCACCTGAGAGTCTGGGCGTCTGACAGCGGCAGCCCCTTCAGTCAGGTCAGCGAATGCCCCGTGACGATAACTCTGAACAACATCAATGATAACGTCCCTCTGTTTGAGAGGGTGGGCTGCAATAGCACTGTGCCGCAGGATTTACCTGTGGGGCAGACCATCTGTGAGCTGTCAGCCATTGATTTGGACGAGCTGCAGCAATTGAGGTATGTCATCCAGTCAGGAAATGAGCTGCAAGTGTTTGGTATTGACCCAGTGACAGGCATCGTCACCCTTAAGCAACCAGTTCCCCTACGAGCGAATTCGTTCACTTTGAGAGTCGTGGCCTCGGATGGGAAACATCAGTCTGACGTCTCAGTCGTCAGGGTAACTGTCACAAACAGAGGCGACGAGCCAACGCTCCGCTGTCAGGAGACGGGTGTTTTCAAGGAGCTCACTGAGAAACTGATAGAGTCAATCAAACCCATTTTAATCAATCAGGAGGACGACGCATTCTCTGATATTCACATCACCAACCGACATTCTCCCAAGTTTGACTTGAGCGTTCCCAGTTCAATTGACCTCATTGAAGATCATCCGCTGAACTCCACCATTGTTCAGTTCAAGGCCACGGATAACGACACTGGCTTTAATAGTAAGCTGGTCTATGCCATATCAAGCGGGAACGAAGACGGCTGTTTCTCCATCGACACTTTCTCTGGTGAACTTCGGTTAGTTTGTCCACTGGACAGAGAGAGTAAGGAGTTCTACATTTTGAACATCACAGCTTATGACTTGGGAACACCGCAAACAACCGCATGGAAATTTATTGCGGTGAACGTCATGGACGTGAATGACAACCCTCCTGTTTTTGATCAGCCCAGATATGTGATCCGTGTGCCTGAAAACACCGAAGCTGACTCCATTATTTTTACAGCCCGTGCAATTGATCCGGATGCAGAGACAAATGGTTTCGTCCAGTATTCAATGCGGACGTCTACTGACATGTTCAAAATCGATGAACTGACTGGTGAGGTCACTGTGACACGTCATTTGGATCGTGAAACCTCACCCAGGCACGACCTCCATATTGAAGCCAGAGACCAGGCCAAAGTCGGCTCTCAGCTGTTCTCCACGAGTGACCTTGTGGTTGTTTTGCAAGACATAAATGACAACCCACCCAAATTTGTGCCCAAGGTTTACAAAATAAAAGTCCCTGAAGATGTTCCCGTAGGCACCCTTCTTGTCTGGGTGGAGAGCGTCGACTTGGATCTGGGCAGTGGAGGTCTCGTCACCTACAACCTCAAGAACACGGAGAGCGGGATCTTCCACCTGGACTCATCCACCGGAGCCCTGATCCTGGAGAGGGACCTGGACTTTGAGAGGCGCCCGTCTTATAATCTCACAGTCCGGGCCGTGGACCATGGCTTCCCTCGCTCCCTCTCATCCTCCTGTTTCGTGGAGATTCAGGTTCTGGATGTGAATGAGAACCTCCACAGGCCGGTGTTCACAGAATTCGTATATGAAGCCAGCGTGATGGAGGACGCAGCAGTGGGAACGTCTGCGGTAACGCTCACCGCTGCAGACAAGGATCTGGGTCGAGATGGAGTAGTGAGGTACCACATCCATGAAGGCTCCGGTCTTGGTGTTTTCACCATCGATGAGGAAACAGGTAATTGAATAACTGTGTGGTTTTGCAATTTCATCATAGTTTCACTTCTAAAGGGGGGAAATAATAAAATTCAAACATGTGATTTGTCTATAAATGAAGTCAAAATCATCCTAGCTATATTACATCATTGTCATTTGTGGTGTCTCCATCAGCTTGTAGAGGTGGGGAGAAGCTAAGAGTCAGATTTCTTATCGTGTTGCTGTGGTGCTGGTGCATTTTAAGAAGTTGAGTCATTACATCTCAGATGCTCCAGTCTTTTGATTATTCACTGAAAACAGCTCCCCATTTCCCTCAGTTTTACAACATTAAAGACAACAGCAGCAGCCTGGTTGACGAATGATCTGCAGGTTAGGGGCACCTATGAGCTCGTGTGTTGAAACTAGACAAATAATTTAAATTGTCTAGCGTCCATTAGTCCGTTCTTGAGCATTTGGTCTTACCACACAAATTTAACTGTTCAGGTTTCAGTTTTTGTGTGTATCTCATCTTGTAGTGCACATTGAGATTAAAGTTCATACTTTACTGTTATCACAAGGTACAGTGTTAAGTAGAGTATAAAACTGATGCTTTAGGAGCTGTGATATCAGCCTCTGAAGGAACCTTGAGAGTGATCTTGTGATCTTTTCTTATGTCTCAGTAATGAAGTCTGAATGAACGCCAGCGCTATTCACTGTGAAATAAGGTCAGCCACGTGTATACGAACTCAGTGACAGTAAAATATCTTCATGCGTTTCCTCATGTATGTTACCCAAGATGAGACACACACGTCTGTGGTTGTATGACATGGTACTCCCTCTGGGGTGGATGGGGGGGTTAAGGTGGTTTGTCTATTTTTCCATCAGCGTATTTTTTTGCGGAGGATAGCCTGCAACGTCTCGGCATATCTTCTCACATTCCTTTATCCTGCTGCTGCACTTAGGCCTGAAGATATAATCAGGACAAGTCGAGCTCTGTGTCATAATGGATCCCTGCTGAAATACATCCCCTTTTTTTCTGTGTTGCTGGTCTTTGAGCTCTCCCTCAGGGTGTCCATACTTAGACTGTTTCTGTGTGCAGAGAAGTTGATTTCACGTGTTTTTACCATAACTGTGTTCTGGTATTCAGCTTTGTGTACACCAGAGGAACCTGAGTAAGTTTTGGCAACAGAAATATCACCCACACTGCTAAGAAGAGAATGATAAAAATGTCTAAACCCACCTTTGGGCACCAATCCAGGCTTTCAGAAGGCAGACAGCTCACCTCAAGATTGATGACAGCCAAACTGATTGATATTTACTCCAGAAGAATATGATAAATGATTCATTCCTGGGCAACAGGTTTGAAACTGTGATCACCAGAGTGTTGTTAAGTAAATATATATATATACATGTTGTAATGTCTGTCCTTTCATGTGTCTCAGGTGTGATTCGTACAACAGAGACGTTGGACCGCGAGACGACGCCTCACTACTGGCTCTCTGTCTATGCCACCGACCTGGGGACCGAGCCTCTGATCTCCTGGACTCACGTCTTCCTGGAGGTTGTGGACGTTAACGATAACGCTCCTGAGCTCTCCCAGCCGGTGTATTTCGCATCCGTCCAGGAAAATGTGGACTCGGTCAAATCTGTGGTCCAGGTGTCAGCCAAAGACGTGGACACATCGTCTGAGGGGAAACTTTCCTTCCAGATGCTGGAGTCTCATCGGATGTATTTCGACGTTGATTCCAAAACAGGTATTTAAGAGTGAATGAACAAAAAAACCTGTCTATAACAAAACAGTGTAATTAAACCGGTAAAACTACAATTGCACTCAGAAAAGCATATACTGTACCTCTGCCAAGGCCAAACAATCCAACACATCCTGGAGATCCTAATTGTTATCTAGATCAGTACCAAGCCTGATTTTTTTTTAACGAGAAACGGATGAAGCCTTAAATACCTGTATCCGCTCCTTTGAGAGGATCCTCTTCATAACTGGAAGGGGTCCATGTCCCGTCCTCCTTTTACCTTGTTCAGCTGCTGTAGATGTGTTATAATGCAATCAGTCCTGGCTGGCTGTCCCATCAGTCCGCATGATGCTCGCTCGTTACATAAATCAGCATTACATAAGATGTTTAATAAAACCTGCACTGCGGGGAAAACGAAACAAAAAAAAAAAACACATTTGGACATACTATGATCGAATAACTTGACATTTTTGGAGAAGCAGCTAATCTAAATAATCTTTTAGATGATGTTTTGATGTGAAATCCTTTGAGCAGCTTCACCTTCAGCTTGGTGAATGTAAGTGTAGAGCTGGGCTCCTCATGTAATTGAAGATTTTACTGAGCTAACATATGGACGGGGACATATACAATAACTCTGGGATACAGGATGGAATTCAATCAGCATGCACAGTGCCATCCGACCATTTCACGAGCAGTTTGGACAGAAATACAGGCAGCACACTCCCCTCTGATTGATTTACATTTTGATTCAAACTCCCTCTGTGGATATCAGACATCTGGAGCAGCTCTTGGCTCTGTCTTTCACAAATAGCTTTGACACATCTCTATATGTTGCCATGGCAGATTTACATTTTGATGTAGGGTTGTTACTGCGGCCATAAAACCCAACATCGTGTTATTTCTCACAGGGGGGGAGAAGGTTGAAAAGTAGCTGATATCTTCGTAATGCACTAACTCTAACTCGTGGCAGAACCCAGGAGGGACTGTGAGAGCGCAGAGCCGAGTATAAAACTTAATAATGAGAAACTTCTGAAGAGGTCATCAACAAACCCACTCATCCTTTTCCTGATGGATGTGTGTGGACTTATTGAGAAAAGTCTAAAACAGGAAAGAGAATAGAGGGATGCCTGTAACCCCGCAGGCATTCGCCTGTTCATCTTTGACAGTTGCAACTGAGTCACTTTTCAGAGACTTTGATCTTCAACCAAATGAGCCCTGCATGCCGCTACAAGCCCGTCCTCTTCTTTTAATCCCCTGGTTGGTCTCGTGTTTGTCCACGCCCTGAGGCCAGTATACTGAGGGATTACAGAGAGGGAGGGCGAGTTGTGTTAATACTGAGACGTCACACAAAGGCAGCAGGACAGGAGGTGTTGAAACAGCTGGAGAGCGTCACATTAAAACATGTCTTTTTTTTTAATTTTTTTTACAAAAGCAGGTGTATTTGAAATTCATTTACTCAAGCACACAAGCCTTGGATGAAAAGGGATATTGTGTCTGTGTGTACTTTTTCACAATCTGAGGATTTCCTAAAGTCTCGTCTGTGGACGGAGGTCTTTTGAATATAGATTATAGATGACCTAATTTCTCCTAGAGAAACCACTGAACTGTGCGGTGTATAGTTTATAGTTTACTTACATGTGTTTGCGTGACATATTGACAGGAATGAAAATGTAGAGCAACACAAAACCAGTTGAACAAGAGACAAACTAATGACGTAAATATCCGGAAATAATTGAGTTGCTTTCACAAAAGAGAGAGTAAACGATATAAACTATACTTTAAAAACGTTGAAGCAATGAAGAGAAACTATAAACTGCTTAGAACAAGGTGTCATTGTCGGTTTATGAAATGCTTTTTAAACTAATTGGCAAGCTCCACAAAAAGTATGTTCACACCCTGTCTGTATATTTGTATACTGTGTGTACTCTGGGACTGTTTTTTGTGGATTGGTCCGGGCACTTGCTTCTAATGAAGGGGAAACTTTATGGTCATAAAACAGTGATCTTCCAACAACTTCAGACAACATATCCTTCCAGAGCCCTGAGCTTAATCTCATCCAACTGCTTTAAGATGAACTGGAAGGAGCCCAGGTCATAAATCTTAAACTCATCATCACTGTTGGACCTCGGTGATGCTCTTATGACTGAATGGGATCAAATTCTCCTGCAGCCAGGTCAACACATCTGGTCACAACCAGAACACTGCAGCAGATTAATGCCCACGGTTTGTGAATCAGATACTCAGCAGAGTGTAAAGTATCCCACATACGCTGCCCCTGAACCTTAGGGTAGCGTAGCTGAAGTTAAAATGTGCATTTGCACAGAAGACAGGAGAAGCACTCATGTATGGGTATGTTAACGCAACTATGGCAACTATCACAGAAAACCATCAGACACAAAAGAGTATAAGAAGGATCAGGTACCAGCTTTCACTGGTCAGATAACACCGTGTCAGTGAGGGAGACTTATCAACAAATGTTCTGTTGAAACCAGCTCTCGGGAACATGATCCACCTTGTCTTATTTGCACCAATGCACAAACGATTACCGATGTACAGGACGAGCGGGTGTAGAAACCTCTCAAGCCTCGACAGGATGAGGGTGACTCATGGCTGCGTGGGGGTTTCTGTTAAAGCCTTTTTTCTCCTCAAACGAGTATAAACTTACTATATACTATACTTAGAGTGAAAATACCCAGGGGAATTATGTGACAAAGTCTCAGGTGGGAAGGATATTTTTTCTTTAAACCAATGTCTCCAACGACAGGTTGGTGCCGAGGACGAGGGTGTGCCAAATTACCAAAATGACCTTAAATTGTTATCTCTTTGGTTATGTAAGTTCAGTGTTGGTTTCATTATGGGTAGTGTTGATGATTGACAAGGCCAGACAAGCCAGGAATGCTCCCAGTTCATTAGCATTTTCAGCAGCAAATTCCTCCAACACCCCCAGACTGACATAAAGCAGTAAAAGCAGCACACCGGACACATTGAGAGTCTGCTAATACGCTTTATTTTTCATGTTTTTTTCCACATTAAAAAGTCAAAACCACCAAAGTATCGATCCAAAGACGATACCTTCCTCCTCCGTGTCGTACAGATCAACTGTTGTCATTAAAAACGCATCAAGCTGCACTGTTGCACCCGCCAACGTGTTCCTGTGTCATCATGAGCTTCTACAATATCCTGCAGCCATGGACATTCATTAGCAAATGAAATCAGTCCCCCAGCAAATGCACCGTTGCCTCCTGTTTGAATAATGCATTTCTAAGCTGTTTTTTTTTTTTTTTTTAAAGCTTATAACCACTGAGGCTGGTCACAGAAGCATCATCCTTTAAACCTCCTTTTCAACATCATCCCTGCGATGCCTCTGTGCAGCAGGAAATGTTTGGAATAGTTCACTTTGTTTTTCTTACTTTTACATTCATAACTCTAGTCGATGTGCTGTTGTGCTCCATGCGGAGCAAATCTGTTTGTCTGCATCTCTCCATTGAATCCTAAAAGCTTCTAATTGGTACATTTTGCACCTGAATGCACCATGGGACAGCGTGTCTGTTCAGAGTGGCCGCAGCGATCAGATATGATTGTGACTAAGCTCGACGAACGAGGCTTAGTGTTTTCCATCTCAGATCTGTGATCAGATAGCCATAGTGTGATAATGGAAAACCTGCTGAAGACCCAGTGTTGGCAATTTGGGTGGATTAGTATGAAACGACTTGCTCTTAATGATCTGGGCCGTTTGCTGCTCTGCTCAGAGCCGTGTTTACCCACACAGCCTCATTTGCATACATTTGTTCCTGACTAAGTACTCCTGCGTTCGTAGTTCAAGAAACCCC